>JAWPHD010010762.1:47500-90299 GCA_037043455.1 Cyrtodaria siliqua | reverse complement strand
ATAATAGTCCATCCAAGTATTATCTAACGAAATATCAAACTTGAAATGCTATTAAAATAGAAAGTTATTTTGACTATGTTCATAAACACATAGGTGTTATTTCTTACATCGTGCACATTATATGGAGCCCCAGTTAAAATAAGACATGCTTTATATGAATCTAAAACTTGCGGTGGCCTTGACTTTTTCAATCTAGACATTTTCATAAAAATAATGATAAAATCGAATTGAGCAGGAGGCACATTTAATGCATGTGCAATTTTTGTATAAAATTAAAGCACATTAGTACGGTTTCGATTATATTTGGAAAGACATCAGATCGCTTCAGTTCCCTTAAACGCAACACATATTGAAGATTTGCAAAAACTTACTACACATTACGTTGCATTAAAGTTAGAAGTAGTAGATTATTTGTTTCTCTTTGTCAGTATATGGAGAGAGGAAAGAGCACCATGTATTCAAATAATGCTCGAATATCGCAATCCATACGTAATTCATGTACCCTCAGGATTCTACGGTATCCGGTTGGGGCCAGATACAATGTCGCATTGTCGTGGGCGCCCGACAACGCGACATCGCGATACGACAGTGCGACATTGCGATACGACAACGCGACATTGCGATACGACATCGCGACAATTATGTTGTGATGTCGTGTCGCGATGTCGTATCGCGATGTCGCATTGTCGGGCGTCGGATTGTCGCGCACGACAACGCGACATTATGCCGTATTGTCGTAATGTCGCCCACGACAACGCGACATTCCTTCAATTGTCGTAATATCGTCAACGACATCGCGACATCCCGACATTACGACAATTTAAAGAATGTCGCATTGTCGTTGGCGACATTACGACAATTGAAAGAATATCGCGTTATCGTGGGCGACATTACGACGCCCGACAACGCAACATCGCGAAATCGCGACATTGCGATACGACATCACGACATAATTGTGGCGATGTCGTATCGCAATGTCGAGTTGTCGTATCGCAATGTCGCATTGTCGTATCGCGTTATCGCGTTGTCGGGCGTCGCATTGTCGCCCACGACACTGCGACATTGTATCTGGCCCCAACCGGACACCGTAGGATTCAGACGTTGACTATAGGGTTAACTGTATTGAAATTTTGAATTTTGCAGTTAGCGTCGCCAATAAACAAATGTTGCGACATTAAACGGCTGATACACTGTCGGAAAAGTCAACATTTGATACTGGTTAACCCGTTTCCACGAACGCATTTCAGTGTTTTTCACAAACGCGTTCAAATAAAAAAAGATGTCGTCACGTTTTTGACGGTTTAACCTCACCTGACTGGATTTGCGACGGGTTATGCACGATTTTGAACATCAACCAATCTGATTGCAGGATATGTTTTCAGTTGCGTTAGAAACAAACGTACCATGCAGAGGTGATTAAGTTATAACTTTGAGACGACCAGGACTGCGGACACAGTGGCGTTGCGGACACAGTGGCGTTGCGGACATGGCATCCTACACTTATAGTGCGGACAAAATGGCCTCTTTCACACGGGTTTGACAAGAAAAAAATCCAACTAACGTTCACAATGATATGTTTCTTCTCCTGTATGGCATTTAGCAAAATGCATTTTCAGAATCTTTTAGTCGTTAATTCGAATGGTAAATACCGGTGGATCCGACGCCCCTCCTCCTAGATAGAATTTGCAGCAGCTCTGCAGTTCAGGGTGAGAAGGTTCTAGGCCCATTTTCCATATTTAATCTCGATGTACATGGAAGATGAGCCTGTCATGTTCATGACTGTTAGGCGCCATATAACCTTTTCATGTGTTGGTGCGCCTTAAAACTAAATTCAATTCAATTCAATTCCTAAAATTCGGCAAGCATCTCTAGGTAAACTACTTCATCCGGGTATCAAGGGATGCGCGTACGCCTAAACACAAACTTGCATAGCTGCCTTGCCTGCTCATTGTGAATGGTTGGGTAGTTGGTGGTGTGTGGGATGGAAGAATTGGTATGTTTTCCTTTAGAACGTTGTTTGTTTTGTGTGTGTTTTGTTATTGTTGTTTGTGGGGTGTTTTTGTTTTGTTTGTTTTCTATTTTGTTTGTTTGTTCAAAATATCTTCTTGAAAATATATATATGTCTTTAAATGAAAGTCCTTTAAATGAACGTCAAAACCCATAATATGCAACCTGTTTTGGGTTTATGTCCTTGAGAGCATGCACCCCATAGCGTATTCGAGCCTTCGTCGCTAAATACATCCAGTGTGCATATTAAACAGTGCTTATGCTAGTACATCAGAGTGGATCGCACCTTAGACGCATGTCGTGACTCATCCAGTCAAATTATACTGACATCGGACCGACCAGTCATAGCATAACCCTTATGTCCTAAACGTCAGACAATGGAGCTACTAGTTAAGTATTTGGTGTTACCCGGTCGGGGATCGAAACCACGACCTCCCGCATGTGAACCAAGGTCACTCCCACTGAACCGTGGTTGACAGGATTTTCAGACGAATAAGTCTGTATACTAATGGTTTATCGATGAACTAGATACTATTTCAATGACTAAAATGACCATTCCGAGAAGTTAGGCATAAACGATCTACGTTTGTCCAAGAAATTCTTACTGCCGCATGCAATTTTATGTAGGAAAAAAATCGTATAAACATGGAGATGCCCATTTGTGTTATATTCTGGGCCCCGTATTATGAAACAACTTACGCTCATTTTGATCGTAAATCAATTTCTTAAATTCCTCACTATAAATTACACTTTTCAAATAAACGTGATTTCATTTCATTTTCTTACACAGGGGATATTTCTGTACTACATGCACACATAATTGTTTACATTGAATGCTTTGGTGAACAAAGAGACCGATGTACGTGTTTCTTGACACAAATATCGTAATTTGAAGAAGATTTAATCGCAAACAATGCACGACACTACAGGCATGCAACTGGTCAAGCAAATGTGCTATGAAATCAGAAGCTGGACATATCCACCTTGTGAGAATCCTCTTACATTTTAATTGTTTAATTCGCAAAATGCATATGTGATATTGTTGTCTGTGGGAATTAAAATGTGAAGTAGTCCTTATGACATGAAGCTGTTTTATAGGTTTATATTTAGAGACTTACATTGAGACGTTCAGCCTTTATGGTAAAGGGACACACGGCAATCTGGGTGTCTCGACTTATATATCCAGGATCATGGTTACTTTTAACCTGGTTACATTTAAATAAATAAAAATTGAAGTATTCACTTTTTCGTCATATTTTACTTTACGTTTTAATATATTATTGGTGCAATAATATCAAAATTGAATAATATGCACATACAATGTGCTTATTACTATTCTTATAATTAATAATAATGATTGAACAAATGGACGACGTGAGTTTTAAAAAAATCAAGATTGCCGTGTGTCCCTTTAAGTCCCATTGTTAAAAAGAACTTCGAACGATAGTTCATCTAGTATGTTTTACCTTATTGTTCATGTTCGGCGTTTCGATTGTTGTTTAGTGACATTCACAAGGATTGAGCTATTTGCATGCCATGTAGGTTCTTTGTATTCTTGATTTGTGTTTCTTAATAGGTTTATTTTCTGTTTTAAAATGTGTTCAGAATATGCAAACCTAATTCAGGTTGTTGCCTACCGTGGCTAAAATGTCTTTCAAAATGATTAAAAATAATGATTTGTTCTAATCTCAAACACCACGAAAAGCACTTTGGACAAATAATCAATTAATAAATAATTATCTGTTTAATAACTACTAGTATTCCCCATTTCTAAAGAAACTTAAACTGTCTAATTATCCAATGGTAAGAACTTCCACACCTAAGAAGTTAGCCATCTTCATTCGAGAAAAATCATCTCTACGAACAACTAAATGATACGCAGCTACGAAAGTCAAAACGAAAATTCCCACACACGCACACATGCACGCACGCACACAACGCACGCACATAGGCACGCACCCATTCATAATAATGTCCAGCCAAATGAATAGGTAACGGACATCGATTTCACAGACCTGGTTATCGTATCTTTTAGCATCAATGAAAAAGATGACACTATTGATGGCAATGAGAAACTTTAGAAAGCTCGATTTTGTCAGCGCTTTTGACTGCATGGCGCTTTAAGTTCGCATTTATTTTTTTGTTGCTTTTCGTCCGTGTTTTTCCCCTTAAATTGGTGCACGACAGTGTGGACAAAAGGTTTCCATATTGGAGACAAAAAGCGAACTAAAAGCGGCAATTAAAAAAAGGAAAAAAAACAGGAAAAAAACAACAGATGCCGATATTAATCGTCTGCGTCTTTTTTTTGTTCGCATGTATTTTTTTTAATGGCGCTTTTTTGTCCGCACATACTGACGCCTTTTGTCCGCATTTTATTGCTCGCGCGGGAAAAAAAGCGTCAGTGGAAAATAGCGCCATTTAAAAAAATAATTGCAGAGAATAAGAGAAAAAATGGTGCTTTCAGACCACACCGGGGTTTTTTGTCTGCAAATATCTTAACATTTTTGTCCACAAAATTGCGGTGTAATGCATCAATTTTTCCGTGTTCACCTACTTTCAAAACGCTAGATAATCCAGTAATAACAAGAGGACGGCCAAGAAGAATTACTGCTGTTTCAAACTTTCTCAGCGTATCAATGCATTCTGAACTTGTTTGGCAAAGGTTGAATAAAGAAATGAAGGATGTAGTGTGTTGCCATTTTTTAAAACAAGAAAGGCAAGCTGGCCCAGAATCACACACCTGATGATCTTTGCAAAGATGACAACATTGTCAAATAAACTTGATAACAGAATTTAATCAAACAGTCTATGGCACGTCATCGCACATTCCCGCGCCGCCTTCAAGTGATTCCCAAGTTTTACCCCAGGGTCACCATTTGAACAAACTTGGTAGAGGACCATGATTTTATGATATGTGTAAAATATTAAACGTCTGGCTCTTGTTGTTTCAGAGAAGATTTTTTTTTAAAGATTATTCTATATAACTATTTGTCAAAACTGTGACACCCGGGCGTTGAATACGGGAAACTTCATTTGAACTGACCTGATTGTCTATGCGCTGGCGATTATTAATAACGACAAGGAGCATGCAAACTTCAGACAATATTTCAAAAAAAACAACGCTGTTTAGGAGGACATGTTCTAGAAATTTAGACTACTATCTTCTTAAATATTGGTCTATTATTAGAACCGGTGGTCATCAACGAATATCACAAATCTTAAACTGCACCATCCAATAATTACTTTCTGTATTTGTTCAGGTATGCTGACAGCATAAATATATGCTTTAAATTGACTAAACACTTAAATATGCTCCGCTTGGAAGAAAATACTCGAAAGTATGGCGCCTACTAAGTGTCGATTTTCTTACCAACACTTACCTTGTTCATGTCGACAAACGTATGTCTCAATCAAATCGGTTATGTCATTTAATTGATTGCATCTTCGGTAAACAAAGATCGACAACTACCGCTGTGTATTCTCATGCCGTTTTATTTAATATTGACATGTCTAAATCTTTTTTATTACACCTTAATTATTATTGAAAATTAGTATTGTATCATTATGTAAACAAACATGCGACATCATAAGCATATATACAACGGCCAAGTCGTTATCTTAAGATGCCTTAACACTATATAGTATGTTATAACGACATATATTATAGAACTATCATATCATTAAAGCTACCATACTGATCGTATCCAGTTTGTCTGATACATATCGACAAAATAAAGGTTGGCGTGTAGATCTATTTACCCTCTGGGATATTGGAGCTGATACTTGTATTGTCCTATTTATATCGTCATGAATATAAACATGTTATCTACAACTGATGTCTACTGATTCTACCATAATTATTATGTTTAAATGTCTTATTGTTGCAGTATAATCAATAATAAATTATATGCAAAACTATTTTCTTTATACTATTCTTATAATTAATATTAATGATTGAACAAATGCAAAGTTTTTAGAAATACTGACGGGACGCCGTGATATTTTTTTATGCGATCTGGAATCATTAAGGGATAATCCAAATACGACCAGCATAGTGTGCTTCGAGTTCATATTTAACATGCACGTGCTCTAAACTAGGATCAATTATCCGTACGATTTATTTATTGTTAAAGAAATAGTTTGGTCTATCTAAAAACTAGACGACCCAGAAATTGTTGTTGAATAAATCATTAGTGTTTACTCTACGTTTTAAACCAATCAGTTTGCTCAGAATTTCACCATTTATTCGAAAATTTTACTACCAGCGCTCTTCATGGTTTAGAGTGTGACCTATATAAAACCTATCGTAAACACTAAGCCTAAATTTAGAATGTGACCTATATAGAGACTATCGATACACCTATGTTAAACTTCTCCGCGTGCACGTCGCAGCGTGGGCACTGATGACACTCATGATGTGTGTAGCCATTGCCGTATACTCTGTTATGGTATTACTGAACTTTACTCAGCAAAAATAGAAACGTCCCTCTTTTAAGCTGTGATTTGCATAGGGTTGACTTTGTTACACGTTGTACACCAATCTAGATACAATTTCATCATTTTATACTTATCACTCAATCATTCTGATCATTATTAATAATCATCAAAAACCAAAGTTTGTCTGTTGCTGCTAAAACATGTTTTATTCAAATTGCGAAATCACTATATTTTTTTATTACAAGGGAGGTAATCTGAAAATATTCGTTCTTGAAAGCTGTATGGCACAAAAATGAGTATTTTCTGTTTTTGTGATGTTGAGGTCATTCTCTGTTTATTTAATTAAATATAACAAAACTGTGTAAACTAAAAGTTTTAACCACAAGACCCGGAAATGCTGTTTAAACCAAATCAAGGGGAATAAGTTAGCCCACAAGTTTGATTCAAAGAAAATTGTTTTCATGACAGTGCTGGCCTTTAACAAAGGTATTGGCATATACGATTAAATAATATATAATTTCATTGTGTCTAAATCAATGGGTAAAGTTGGGGACGTTTCTATTTTTGCTCAGTATACATAGAGACCGGTATAACAGCCTGGGTAGTTTAGTAGCTTGAGTGTCATTTGACCGAGAGTGAAGATGTCTCTTGCGTTCCGTCACAGCACACATAACCTGATGGTTACACCGAAGTCGGAGGTTGGAAGTCAGAAGTCCGGAGCTGAGAGTACACCCCTCCACAGCGGATCGACGCCGAGGACGTAAGACTGAAGACCGAAGATGGAAGATGTACTGACCGTCGGATGGTGTGTGCGGCGCAGGGGTCATACTATGATGGGTGTGGCCCCCAAACTGGGCTACCAAAACTACACCAGCCCAGTAGTTCGTTGAAGCAACTACCGTAGCGTATGTCGTCACACCCCCACACCCCCTGACTCACCGCCGCAGCGACAACTACATAGAACAGTAGCGACATGACACGACGCACTCAACGCAGATACAACACCCAGCACAATAGATACACCGCAGATACAACACCCAGCACTATAGATACACCGCAGATACAACACCCAGCACTATAGATACACCGCAGATACAACACCCAGCACTATAGATACACCGCAGATACAACACCCAGCACTATAGATACACCGCAGATACAACACCCAGCACTATAGATACACCGCAGATACAACACCCAGCACTATAGATACACCGCAGACACTACAAGAAGCATCGTCCAGACTCTATTGTACCCACAGGCACCCGGCACAGAGCTAGGATCTTAGAGTGATTAAAATATTAATTAACTGATTTCTGGACTCAAACAAATGTTTATATATAGATGTATTTATATTATATACTGAAAGGTATGGCCAAAAACCACCAACAGTTATATACTACTTGTTATTTCTCGGTGCGTAAGATAGCCTAGGCAGCATAACCTGCTCCTGTCACAATGTCATTCAATCTCTCGTATTTTGTACCAGAGAATCAAATATGCCAACTTCGGCGAATTTTAGTTCAATGACAGGAAGATGGCACGGCTCTTACTAGATATAATCTATAGGTCTAACATGGTGGCATGCGTTAAAACGACTAAAACATAATGGGATAATTAATTCGAACGGATACCTGAAGCACCGAAACTGAAAGTTGTCGTGGAAGCGGGTGCCAGTGCTTTAAGTACATTATCGAGTATGCCGGTGGAGTGACGATAAACCTTCGAACGACACACACACACTATATGTTTGTTAAACACTAACCCTGATAGTCTATGAATAGAAATCTTCATAGCCTCTACCCTATACTTAAATTAATCATAGATCTGCATACGCCTGCCTACATCAATTAATGTTTATGGTTTAGAAACGCAGTCGAGTCGTCGAGCATTACAGACCAAACATGTTCTCTAACAACATAATATGCTTATTACCACATACACTGAAACAGTTGACGAAGCACCCGGAAGCGAGAATTACGCTAACCAACGAACTGAATAAAATTAAACTTTACACACTATGCCGAATAAATACGTGTGTACACTGTATCCCTTACACGCTCCGCCGACGCTAACCACAACAGAGGAAGTGTGTAGATCCAAATGGTTTATTTATTATAGTGGCATATTTCTGCCACTAGATACCTAGATAATTATCACGATTATTTCGAGATAGTAGCATGAAGTTTTCGAGATAATAATGAAGTATCTTATAAAATTTGTTAGATAAAATTATCTAAATGTCATTAACTCATGATGTTAAATGCCACGATAATGCCCACTTCTGCCACCATGATAGTTTATTACGAATAGTTCGATACCCTATCCGGTTGGGGGTAAAAGCCGCACCGTACAAACGAAAACTATCGGAAATGGCAGGTGCTGTGGCATGGAGATTATAATGGCTAATAGTGTCTATGAAAGTGATCAATGATATGTGTAGTATTGTTTATATAATTTATGATAAAAAAATAAAAAGATCGGACAGGGAAAGTAGCATTCAAGGAGGACAGTCAACCACAAAACACAGAAACAAACATGCAAACAGACAAACAAGAAGGCAAAAGCAATAATAAATGCAAACGACATCATAAACACAAAAGGGTTAACAATAGGGCTACCGCCTTGGAACGGTCAGTGGCAAAGTAGGCCACTGGGGGTCTAAACCGGTTCTAGGGTGCACCAAACCTCACACATCCCATTAAAACAGGACAGTGTAAATAAAGAAATCCCCGCCATGATCTAATCTCTAACCAACAAGGCAGCATCAATAGGCAATATAAGTAAAACACAAATATGCTCGTGTAAATGTAATACAAAAAAAAGCAATAGCCTAGAAAGCCACAATGATCTAAAACAGATCTAAAAACAAATATATGATGTTATAATATATATCAAAGGACTGAAGGTCCTGAGAATCGTCAAGATTGAACAGTCTGTCTTCTTGGTGAGGTTAAAGGTTATGTTAAATTTTACAGGTGTGCGTATTAAAATAAAATGATGATGCTTAGAACATGAGATTTCTTTGTACTGAAAAATGCTTGGGACAGAATTATGTTTTGCAACCGCGTCGGTTTTGGTTTTCGAGTGTATGTCAGTGCTCACAGGCAATTATTTTAAGAGACAGGACCAGGGCTTGTTGCTTCTGAAAATGGACAGGCCCTGATTTAAAATGGAAAGGTCCAATATTTTTTTCTTATTAGAAATTAGTCTTTATTCGCTTTCATACCACACATTTGTTACATATGTAGTAATCAAACTCAGAACCTCCTGACTATATTTTTCTTTTTGCTACCACTTTATGCTCCTAGTCTGTGGACGTATTTACCACTTTGTTTCAAATAAGTTAGAATAGAATATTACATAGTAATGTATAACCGATGCAAAGGAGAGTACTAGCACTTTTGCCGAACGATAATAAACAGAGCCGACTTGGTGAAACTGGAGCCAAACTTGGAGCCAAATTTTTAATCAGGTTTTATTAGACTATCAGGGCCTCCTCTGGCTATATTTTCCTTTTTGTCACCACTTTCTACAAGTTAAAGAATTGGGAGCCTAGACTAGATTGCATTTAAAAGTAGGATTCCAGGAACTCCTTACACCTTAAGTAATGAATAGAAATATACTTTATATCTGTATCTATACATATATATATATATACTTTCCACCAACATGTATTTGTAAAGGACAGTTTTTCTTATTTGATTATGCAAAAAAAAAAAAATCCGAAATTATTAACCATCCGAACTATTATGACACCGCTCTTTTACGGCCCGGAAATTTCACAAACATTCAATCGAATTAGCGGAAATACCATCAATTACGAACTTTTTTCATGCATTAATGTGTTTTGAATGCCAAAAATGGTATTTTTTATCAAAGTGGAAAAATAACACAACCCTAATAGCAGGATAATGTAGTTTTACCCATCTCGTGTTTAAATAAGCCAACTCGCTGAGACCAGACTCTATCTATTACATTTACGGACATTAGGTCCAAATTTGTTATCTAGGTCATGCATGATCGGCATGTTTAGCTTACTGGTTTAGAAAATGGGTTAATTGATTGCTTATTGTTCGTCAATGAGTGTACATTTTCAAATTAATGGTTCTGAATTGATGGATAATTATCGAGTTTCTGCTGCACTATCGAATCAAATGAATTAATATTAATGAGATGTTCGACATCCGGGTAACTACGCTATTGAAATCCATTCATAAAATATTTATGCGTGTATTATTGCGCATAGTATTTCAGTTCCTTTTTCAAAAACGACACGTATATACTGTATACAATGGCAAATATTCAAAGTCAGTAGTTATATTATTCGGTATATATAACGTTCATGTCAGTCACCTTATGAAATTAAGTTATACTTGAGGCAGTTAAGGGAACTACATTCTCGAAGTGCATGCTCGAAGTGCGTAAAGCTCCACGTCCGAAATATGGTGTATTAATGAGCATAATATTTCGGTAAATCTACAAAAAGACACGTTTATACTGTATACAATTACAATTATTTCATTATTTCACAATCAGTAGTTATATTACTCGGTAAACATAACGTTCATGTCAGTCACCTTATCAAATTAAGTTGTATTTGAGGCAGTTAAAGGGGACTTCACTGCTGAAAACGGTAAAGCTCCTCACCCAACAACAACAACAAAAAGTCCATATTCAGAAATTGCAGTATATACATACACGATTCCAAAGAGTCAGCCATGATGACGCATGGCGACTCAATAAACAATGTTTCTATGTTGTAAACATTACAAAACATTTCTTGTACCGTACCGTACCGTCCAGTAACGTAATAATGTTCACCATTTATCATACCACTTTATTTTATAATATACATAGATGTAAAATTATTTAATACTATAAATTAAACATTACAAATAGACATAATGTATGACAACAAACTCATTAGCATACTATTAAGCCAAATACCTCACATAAGACGCCCATGCTAAATCCCCATAGACAACAATGTGTAATTTCTTACTATCTCACGCGAGGGTGATAGTAGGGATGAGAGTAAATCGCAGGGTGATAGTAAATTGGATATTATCGCCTCGGGCGATAGTCATATCCTCAGGGTGAACATTCTTACTATCACCCTCTCATGAATGTGATATTTATATACTGGTATTGGCCTGCAGGTTAAAGTTAATTATAGCAAAAACTTTCAAAATGTATGTGTGACCTTGAACTTGAGGGTAGGTGTCTTTTTGTTTGTTGCGACAAATTGTCTCATGGTGTATTAACATTATTAGAATTCAATGATAGATTAAGAATCTACAGCCCGGACACCAACTTATAGCAATAACCTTCGACGTGTAAATGTGACCTTGACCTTGATGGTAAGCATCTTGCCTTTGTCACAACACATCTTCTCATTGAGGTGAACGTATGTGTATAATATTATTGCAATCCATTGATAGACAAAGAATATGTAGCCCGGACACGATAGCAATAACTTCATGGTATATGTGTGACATTGACATTGAATTTAGCGACCTTGTTCTTAGTCGCGACATATCTTCTCATGATGGTGACCATTTGTTTATAATATTATTGAAATGCAATCATAAATAAATAAGTTAAATAAATAAATAAAGAAGTTATAGCCCGGACACGACACTTTAAGCAATGACATTCAAAGTACATGTGTGACCTTAACCTTGAAGGCTCTGGCACTTAGTCATGACACACATCGTCTCATGGTGGTGAACATTTGAGTATAATGTTATTAGAATCTAATGACACCGGTAGGGGACTAATAATAGTATTAAATTAAAATTACGCAAATACATAATTAAATATCCATAAAGTTTAAAATATGTATGTCTGTCTGTCTGTCTGTCTGTCTGTCTGTCGGTCGGTCGGTCGGTCGGTCGGTCGGTCGGTCGGCCTGCCTGCCTGCCTGCCTGCCTGCCTGCCACCTGCCGCCTGCCTGCCTGCCTGCCTGCCTGCCTGCCACTGCCTGCCTGCCTGCCACTGCTGCCTGCTCGCTGCCTGCCTGCCACTCCCTGCCTGCCACTGCTGCCTGCCTGCCACTGCCTGCCTGCCACTGCCTGCCTGCGCCTGCCTGCCTGTCACTGCCTGCCTGCCTGCCACTGCTGCCTGCCTGCCTGCCTGCCTTTCCATAAAGCTTTAATTGTATTCTTAAAAGTTGCAACTAAATCTGTCTGTCTGTCTGTCTGTCTGTCTGTCTGTCTGTCTGTCTGTCCATCTATTTGTAAAGTTATAACTGTTGTGGAACTTACGGTATTCTGTACACTACGCCAGGTACAACTTTGTGTTGTCTTGTTTAATATTGTTTATATATTATATACTGTATTTTATAATAACTGATATACATTTGATCACCTTGATATTTTTCATCGTATGAAAAGTAGGCCCATATGTCAATGGTAATCATTTTGGTTTTGATAGCGATATACGATACGGTACGGCTTTTACCCCCGACCAGTTTATTTTATAAAAAGTCTATTTATAGATATCTAAACTGCCGCGAGACGATAGCTATTCAGAATTATAAAGAAAACAAAAGATTAACTAGCTAGTAACGTGAATTTTCATGATAATTAGTCAAGATTATTACGAAAACAAAATGTCAAATGTTTAAGATAATTCTTATCGCGTTAACTATTGTGCTATCGTAATGACAGAAGTGGGCAGTATCGCAGCAAGTTCTGTTAGATAAAATTGTTGAAAATTAAAGATAAAAATTAACAGAATCGCGAAAATTCACGATAAGTTATCTAGCTATCTCATGGCAGGAATATGCCACCATAATATATAGTACAGGTAATGTTTAAGTAAACACAAGCGTTAAAGTCAGCGTGTCTTAACGAAGCGTACGTATTTCAGTCGTTTCTATTAACGGCTGTGTACATCGGGGGGTTTAATTCAAATTTGACGGTAATACTATACATAAATACTTTAACGTGCTCGTAGGATATATTACGAGATACGGAACCGCCCGATGTACCTCCTTATCGGACGGATGACGCTAAAGGAAAGTGTCACCGACGAAACTCGGTGAGGCTTGAACCTGAGGCCTCTGGATTCAAAGTTCACAGTGCTAGCCACTGGGCCTCGCCAGCATCAGTAGCTTGACTATGTGCCAATGCGCACCATAAAAAAAAAGTTGCACTGGGGTAACATACTTTCGTCAAATTTAAAACATACAACACATTAATTACCTCGCAATTTTCCTGCCCTTGTTTCTTCTTCATCATGTTAAGAGCCATAGACAATCTATCCCTTTCGTCTTTCAGCGTTTTCTGCAAATTTCTACTTGTTGCATCTGTTGATTCACCAGTTGTCTCCTTCAAGTACAATGGAATAGAATGCACGGGTTCCGGCACCGAACGGCAGACGTAACTGCCCCTTTGAACGAACATAGCAACGCAAAATATCACCACGATGCCGAGAAAAACATTTACTTTTGACGCGTTGAGATGCATAGTTTATTTCTTTATTTTTTAATATCTATGTTTTATACCATTTATAACCACTGATGTTACAGTTGTTTTCAGGTATATTCCTTATTATGTACATTCCGTGTTTTAATCCGTAAATGTTAACACACGCTTTACTTCGTAATGCAAATCGTTATTCGTTATATCGATGATAGTCAGTGCGTAACCAGTCGTGAATCATCTGTATTTTAAAGGGACCGAAGGCTATCGCTATCTGAAACAATCCAAATCCAACGAAAATCTGTCATACTGTGCCTCAGTTTCACATTAAATGTGACCATGCATTAAATTGCGTCGCATATTTACCTTTGATAAATTATTTACACATTCTGCACATGTTTGGACTGGTAAAGTCGCTGATTCGGCATGCTTTCTATGTTAATTCAAGTGGGGTGTTAGTCTCTATCACCCAGCCGCATGCCCACCTTTTCTAAGTGACGCAGATTGCGTACGTCTGGGTGACAGAGACTAGTGGGGTGTATATTGGTGTATATTGTGCTTTAATGTAACTTGAAATACATGCATGCCTGTGCCTTATATAAATGTATACACAGCCCATCAATAGTAGCTTCGTAAAGCATATAGTCTATAGTAGAACATGTGTGTTGGCTCGTACTTATGAACCCGAATATATAACACATATTACTAGCAGTTGTACATACACTTGGATAAACCTGAACTTATATAAAAAAAAAAGAGAATGTATTCAAGCCTTAAATCATCAAATACATTATTATTAACCCTTAACCCTCTACATATATATATATATGGAACTATTCTTTTTTTGAATGAATACCATTCCATTTATGCGACAATTTTGAGGGAAATTACTGATCAGCAGACGGACATTGTAACTGATCAGCCTACTCGCAGGCTGATCTGGGTTTACAATGGACGCAAATGCTATTACAGTCATGCTTATCAGGTTAATGATGTAAACAACGACAACTAGCCGACTCATCGAGTTTTCCAATTTTATTTTATAAACAATAATTTTATCGTGCATGTTATGGAGTATATTTAGATTGACACCTTTAATCATTCCAGATCACCGCCATACTCTTTAATACATGTTTTCTGCCTGATCAGTGTGATACATTCTATTCGATTCTTACGGATGGCGGGATGTGTACAGTACTTGTTGCACCCAGGAAAAGTAGGTGGTCTGCTGAAAGTTGAAATGCTGCCTCCACCACAAAAAAATCGACCACATTAAAGAAAAGGTCTAAAAACAATTAAGAAATACCAGATAAGTTTTGTATTCAAAAGCTAAATTATATGAACATATATTTCTTCATTAAAGTAACTAACAAAGTGTTGTTAAGCTATTCTTACCCTCAATATAGCAATGCTATACAAATAAAAAACTAAGAGCGGGCCTCAATTTATATACCTGAGTTGATTAGCCATGAGGCGTGCTGGCTGTAAATATTCAAGCTTCCCATGCTTTTTCAATGACCAAGTGTGTCCTTATATATACTCTGTAAAAAAAGTTTTGGACCATGGCAGTGTTCGAACCCGTACAATGATCGCTGAACCTTGACATTCGACCATAACCCTTATTATCTCAGTTGATAATTCACAATAGACCAACAACAACAATAATTATCGTTTACAATGAAAGTTTGCGAAAAAATAATAATATTTTTATTGGTTACTCGAATGTGTCCGTAACTGTTACTTTTAAAGGACTTTGCAACATTTTTACAGACCCTTTGTGTGTTCGCGATATTTTTTTAAAATCAAATTTTGTTTGAAATTTAATGTTTCTGGTACCAAATTAACCGGGTAGGGTAGACCTTGGTTACTAAAAAAGATACTTAAATTCTGACCACTAGTTTTATTTTTATATGACTTTATATACCCTGGTCCAAAACTTTTTTTACCGAGTATATAATTGCATGTTTTGTGCATCCGCCTAAATATATCCACAACCTTAAACTAAAATCAATTCTAGTCTTTCTTATACACAAAGAAGAGCGACAGCTGTATGTTACTCTTCGATAAAATACAGCTCTTTCCATTAATTCACCGCGTATATTTCATCCGTTGGAAGCGCCACCTTACATGACGTCACGCTGTGGTGTATTTGAACATATTGCATTCTCGCCCTCGATCGATACTAGTATCTACGGTGTTCCGTTAGGGCCATCGTACCATCGCGCATCGACCTTTACAAGTCGATGCGCGATAGTACGATGGTACGATGGCGATGGAGCGATGGTACGATGGCGATGGTACGATGGCGCGATGGTACGATGGCGATGGTACGATGGTACGATGGCGATGACGCGATGGACCATCGCGTCATCGCCATCGTACCATCGCACCATCGCCATCGTACCATCGTACCATCGCGCATCGACTTTAAACGCGATGGTACGATGGTACGATGGTAAGATGGTCCATCGTACCATCGCGCATCGACCTGTTACAAGTCGATGCGCGATGATACGATGGTACGATGGCGATGGTACGATGGTACGATGGCGATGGCACGATGGACCATCGCGTCATCGCCATCGTACCATCGTGACATCGCCATCGTACCATCGTGCCATCGCACCATCGCAGTCGATGTGCGATGTTGCATCGCTCCCTACTCCATCGTACCATCGCTCCATCGCCTTCCGTTTAGACATGCGCACATCAAAGCAAAACAAAAATGGAGGACATCATTACCGTATATCATGGATGCAAAGATTCGACAATACTTTTTTAAATCTGTCCCTTCATTTAGGCTCAGCAAAACATGAATTTCTCGGTAAGAAACATTTCCAAAACTTATTGTCGAATCTTTGCATCTATGATGTCCTCCATTTTTGTTTTGTTTTGATGTGCGCATGTCTAAACGGAAGGCGATGGAGCGATGGTACGATGCAGCAGGAGGCGATGCAACATCGCACATCTACTGCGATGGCACGATGGTACGATGGCGATGTCACGATGGTACGATGGCGATGACGCGATGGTCCATCGTGCCATCGCCATCTTACCATCGTACCATCGTACCATCGCGTTTAAAGTCGATGCGCGATGGTACGATGGTACGATGGCGATGGTGCGATGGTACGATGGCGATGACACGATGGTCCATCGCGTCATCGCCATCGTACCATCGTACCATCGCCATCGTACCATCGCGTCATCGTACCATCGCCATCGTACCATCGCTCCATCGCCTTCGTACCATCGTACTATCGCGCATCGACTTGTAAAGGTCGATGCGCGAAGGTACGATGGCCCTAACGGAACACCGTAAGTATCATCTCTCTTGTTTGGCGCTTGGAGTTATGGGGGCGGAAAAGTAGTCCGGTCAGGTGATTTGCATAAATATAGCTAGGGACCAAAAACCAGGTTTTAGGACCCAATCTAGACACGCCGGACAAAAGCGCCAAGCTTTCCTCAAATGTGTGTTTTATATTTCTATGTATTTTTAAAAGTGTCCCCAAAGGTTCGTGAATCCCTAAATGTATTAGGATTATATGCACACCGAATTACAGCACCGCGGATGAAGTCCTGAAAAACCAGGAGGGCACCTGCCGAATATCCGTGCTGAATTTTAAAAACTCGAATGACGTCAGTATGAACATATTGTACCGCGCAGAACTTTGCATACGGGGGCGCCCAATGGAACATCCTGTAAACATTCCAGCCTGATTACCTTGACGTCCGAGATAATATATAGTGCTCCCACAATAGCGTAAACAATGGGGTTATTGTTGTGTTAGAATCGAAATAATAAATACGTACCTGTATTTTTCGGTGGATAAAATAGTTAGTCGTTCGGATGCGAGTAATTAAATCACTCGTGCTAAAGCACTCGTGCTTTAATTACTACGCGTCCGAACTCCTAACTGTATTTTATTCACCGATAAAACACAGGTACGTATTTATTATTTCTTAAATAAATATAAATTATTTCGTTTGAACGGAGTGAATAAGACATAAATTATTTTCTCTTACCGTTAAACAAAGTTATATAAATACGTCGTCTACTTGTATTTGAAATACATGCGCAGTAGTAATGGTCAGTATCACGTGATGTATCACGGGATGTATCACGTGGTGTTTGAATATTGGTCATTCAAGTTCTGGACGACGACGGGTTCACACCTCTAAGCTTTCAGTTAAATTTGGGCGTTGTTCACAATGGCGTACGTGGACAACAAATTAGACGAAATTCTTTTGAAGCTAGCGAGTCAAAAAGACGACATTAGAGATGAAATTCAGCAACAAGTGGGACAGCAGGTGCGGACGTTACGGGAGGAGCTGCCTCATAATTCAGCAGCTACGCAGAAGTTAAAAGAAAATGCCGAATACAAATGGGCGAAGAACGGTAATAAAATTCAGTTCAATTTTAATTCAGAAGTTGAAGATTCCGTAAAGCAATCACTCTGGGCTTCCGAAAACGGAAAATTATCCTATAGCACTGAACTTTTGCACGAAGCTTTGGCAAAAATAAAGCAAAGAAACAAACTCATTAAAGTGGCGGACAGTTCAGAGGGGGGCTGGGAGACGGTCAGGCAATATCAAGCCAATCCTATTGCCAGCGATTCGGACGACGAGACTCGAATTAGCAAAGCAGAAAATAAAGTCCTGAGAAAAAGAAAAGCCTTATCGCAAAAGCACGACAACGCTAAGAAGAAATGGAACGCAGGTGGTCTGCATTCCAACAGATACAACTATACTCCATCATGGGGTTAAGGTACAGCAATAGCAGCACCTTCAGCTACAACCACGCCGGTATGGTACCATCTCTTTTTCGTGGCAACAACAACAAAGGCTCCTGTTTTGGGTGCGGATCCTTCGCTCATTGGAGGAGAGACTGTCCACTTGCCAGCAACGTGTCCATCGGCATCGGTAGAGGACAGAAAGAAAGAAGAAATTAAAGATGAGTATTTCACTAATGATATTTTCGAGTATGAGCAAGGGCAAGCAGAAATTATAGTAAAAGACAGATTAAAGAACAGTATAGACTTCTGGAGAAACATTGGTGCTAGTAACTTTGTGTTAGACACTATTGAAAATGGCTATACCATTCCTTTTTATTCAAAGCCCGAACCGAGTATATGTAAAAACAACCGATCTGCTTTAAAAAACGGTGTTTTTGTATCTGAGGCAATTCAAGATTTAGAAAAGAGGGGTTTAATTGTTAAATGTACAAAAACTCCCTATGTAGTAAACCCTCTAACCGTTTCAATACAGCCAAATGAGAAAAAGAGGTTGATATTAGATTTGCGGGTAGTTATTGCGCATCTCTGGAAAAAGTCTATACAATTTGAATATTTAAAGGTGGTTCTCTCGTATTTGTCAAAAAAGTGTTGGATGATTAAATTTGATATACATTCAGCTTATCATCATATTAATATTTATGAACCTCACACAGAAATGCTAGGTTTTAGTTGGGCAAGTAACGGAGAAAATTGTTATTATAAATTTCTTGTTTTACCTTTTAGGTTAAGTTCGGCTGTTCATATATTTTCCAAAGTAACTCGGCCTTTAGTGGCGAAATGGCGTGGTGAGAGCAAAAACGTCGTAACATATTTAGACGACGGTTTCGGTTGTGATGATTTAAAATCTAAAACATTACAAATGGGGGTAGAAATTAAGAAAGATTTAATTTTGTCGGGTTTCGTTCCAAAGGCAGAGAAATGTGTGTGGATACCAGTCCAGATTTTAAATTTTTTGGGTTGCATTCTAAATTCACAGGATGGATGCCTGACCATTCCCGAATGCAGGCTTAAAAGCGTGTTAGATATCATCACGCTAATAAATGAGTTTTTAGATACTCGAGGCAGTGTTCAGGTTAAACTAGTGGCTAGTTTGGTTGGAAAGATCATTTCCATGGCTTTGGTGATAGGAAATGTTACTCAAATCATGACAAGAAGTTTGTCTATTGATATCAATTCGGCCCAGACTTGGTTTTCTTTCATTTCTTTGTCAGAAAATAGCAGAGATCAATTGTCTTTCTGGTTAAAAAATTTAAGACAACTTAATCTTAAGAGGTTATTTTCCTATGGCGTGTGTACTAAAGTTATGTATACAGATGCAAGTAGCACAGGTTTCGCGGGTTATGAGATAAGCATGTCTAATGAAATTGCACACGGTATTTGGTCTCCATATGAATGTAGTAAGAGTAGTACATGGAGAGAACTAACGGCTGTTAGAAAATCGTTAAAATCGTTAAAATCGTCTTGGGAAATAACAGAATCAAATGGTACTCAGATAATGCAGGAGTATGTTCAATTGTTTCAAAGGGTTCGATGAAAGGCGAATTGCAGGATATCGCTTTAGATATATTTTGTGTATGTGCCAAACATTGTATGAGCCTAGAAATGGAATGGATTCCAAGGAATTTGAACGAAAAAGCTGATTATTTTTCAAGAATAGTCGATTTTGACGACTGGGGGATTGCTCAATATCTATTCAGGTATCTAAGTGATAAATGGGGCCCTTTTGAGGTAGACTGGTTTGCTTCAGAGCATAATGCAAAACTGAGTTGCTTTTATTCTAGGTTTTGGTGCGAAAATACTGCGGGTGTGGATGCATTTTCTGAAAACTGGGGAACAAGTTATGTTTTTTTCGTAACCCCTATAGTGCTGATTTCTAGAGTTTTGATTTACATGAGGAGATGTAAAGCTTGTGGAGTTTTGATAGTACCAGGCAGGACATCAGCTCCTTTTTGGCCATTAATGTGCTCAGAAAACGGTACTTTTCATAAGTACGTCCGGGATTGGTCATATTTGCCAGTCAGTAAACAATTTTATGTACCAGGTAAGAATGGTAGAGGGATTTTTGGCAATTCGGATTTAAATTTTCCTGTGCTAGCGTTGTGTATTATTTTTTGTAGGCTGAAAATTGCTTTTCTTTTAATGACACTGTTGTGATTATGTGCAATAAGAAGGCACGTTCAGGAAATGTTTTAGGCCGACGGGCCTTCATAATACGTCGTTTGACCGACGGGCCATCATAATACGTTGTTTGGCCGACGGGTCGTCATTATACTTTGTGTGGCCGACGGGCCATCATAATACCTCGTGCGGCCGATGGGCCATCATAATACTTTGTGTGGCCGACGGGCCGTCATAATACGTGGTGTGGCCGATTGGCCATCATAATACTTTGTGTGGCCGACGGGCCGTCATAATACGTGGTGTGGCCGATGGGCCATCATAATACTTTGTGTGGCCGACGGGCCGTCATAATACGTGGTGTGGCCGATGGGCCATCATAATACTTTGTGTGGCAGACGGGCCGTCACAATACGTTGTGTAGCTTACGGGTCGTCATAATAAGTTTTAATTGTCTCGAAGACAGACTTAGAGTTGCAGTATATATTCAATGTTTACATGAATGTTTATAAAACATAATAGTAGACAGTTTTCCGTAAAAATCGTTTTATCTGTCATGGTTTGTTAAAACATAGTTTTGTTCGCTGTGTTAATTTGTTAGTAGGTGTAACGCCTAAATACAGTTTTATTTATTGGCCGGCATGTTGTCAGAGTATGAATTCATACGAAATAAAGTGTATTTTGTACATTATATAACAGGTTTTTGGTTTTGTCTGTTTACATTCAATTGATACATATATTTTGTAATCATTTTTCATTGAAAGAGGAGCTACCCATGTTATCTTTAATATTAATTAGAGTGTATATTGAATTATAAGAACGAGTAAATAATCAAAAAAAATATTTTTACAAATGTTTTTTCAGACTTTCGCAGAAGAAATCCACGATTTACCAGAGGCTATGGCGGGCAAAGTCGACCTACTTCCCAGTTTGTTGTTGGAATCAAAAGCCAAGACAACTAGTGATTCATATTTGAGAGGTTACAAGAACTGGAAACAATGGGCTTTTCGAAACGGATTGGGAGGTGGGAACGTTTTCATGTAGCTATTTATTTGGCTTCATTGATTCAGAATGCAAGTTCTGTGGGTTGCGTTACACATGCATTTTATAGCATAAGATGAGCTCATAATATTGGAAATTTAGTTTCTCCAACAGACAGTCAGTTAGTTAGAAATGTATTACGATTTCAATCGAAATTATTGAAAAATGTTACCGTTCACTATACGAAGAAGGTAATCTTTTCAATTTGAGAACAATTTGTGCTATTTTATTGGCATATGCGGGATTTTTTTAGAAGCCAGGAGCTGTTATCCATTAAGAGATGTGACATTATATTTGATACTTTTTACATGAGTGTTTTCATTGAGAAAAGCAAAACAGATATTTACAGAGACGGTGCATGGGTAGTAATAGCAAAAACTGATACAGATGTGTGTCCCGTGAGGAATTTAATGCTTTATTTGGAACTATTAGGTATTAATGATGAAAATTCAAGTGATTTTATATTTTGCAATTTAAGTGCACTGAAACAAGGACATACAATGAGAATTCAGAATAAAGCTATGACTTATTCTAACATGAGAGATTTATTTTTGAATGCATTAAAACCACACGTTCCCGATGTATCAAAATATGGTTTGCATAGTCTTAGATCAGGGGGTGCAACGAGAGCAGCCAATTTCGGCATACCGGATAGAATGTTTAAACGTCACGGACGTTGGAGAAGTGAAAATGCCAAAGACGGTTATGTTAAAGATTCGTTGGAAAACAGACTAAAAGTATCACGCTGTTTGGGGTTATAATTTCTTGATAGCAAAATAATTTGCTTTAGCGATATTTTCCCGTTCTTTGGGTTCATCGGTCGTTGCAGACTCTTGTGTAAATCACTATATGTAATTAAAGAGTAATTGAGTACAATTCTAGTGTTCGTTTTGGTTTATGTAAGTTTGTTTAGGTGTAGTGAGAAAACATCCAATACATTTTACAAATGTACATGTGTTACTTAGCATGCTTAGATTATGCTTGAAAAATGAGATGCCAAGTAGGTAAACACGATGTGTAAATTCAATTAATAGTATTGTGCTTGACCATGCATAAACTGCAACTTTCTGGGCTAAGTTACCTGTGTAATATTATGTCATGATAATGTAAACCTTCAGGAACCTCTACAATTGTCACCTACATAATGCTCATTGAAAATTGATTTTGAGAATGTTTTCATGTACAATATTTGTAAAGTTGTAAGTAATTGGTGTACAAATTTAAAAAATGTATTTCCAGCTGCCCTAGATAAGACTGAACATTACATCGCTATTGGTAATATTGAATTTGCATATCTGAATATGACTGTGAGGATGCACAAAATGGCAGTTTTTTTATTTAAAATAATAAACTATTGCATTTTTCTATTGATTTCTTTCTCTGTATAGGCTATATATAAACAAGAGCGCCGCCTAACGGGGCAGTATACGCTCGTTTCCTAAAGTTTTTATGTTAAAAGCATTTCCTAGGTGTCAGGCCAACTTAACCCTTACCTTTGACCTTCTAATAAAAAACAACTGATAGCGGATGTTGTTTAACCAAGAGCACTATTTGTATCAAGTTTCAAGAATGTAGGTCAAATATTCGTGAATAACAGCTGGGAAGGAATTTGTCATGCTCAGGTCACAGTGACATTGACATCTGACCTACTTAGCTTAAAAATAATAGGGGCTGTTGTTTTAACATGGTTACTATTTCTGTAAAGTTAGGATTCAGTCATTCACCTACTGAACCCAAAAGTAATAGGCTTCCTCTTGACCTTTGATCAAGCGACCAAAATCAATAGGGTTCCTCCTCTCACCAAGGTCAATATACCTATATAATTTCTCCAGTGTTGAAGTTATAGTTTTTAAGTTACCGCGAGAAATGCTTAGTTCCATATAAGGTCATGGCCACCTTGACTTTTAATGTACTTATGAAGTAATGTACTTATGTAGTTTTATGAGTGTAGGTGTTACGGTTTTGAAGTTATTGTGTGGAATGCATATTTCAATATAAGGTCTCTGTGACCTTGACCTTTGAAAAAAATAAATTGGGTTCCTGCTTTCAACAAGGGCGATGAACCTATGAAGTTTCATGAGTGTAGATGTACGGTTTACAGATATCATGTGGAATTCATATTTCCATATAAGGTCAGTGACCTTGACCTTTGACCCCAAAAGCACTAGGGTTTCTGCTTTCAACTAAAGTGATGAACCCATTAACTTTCACGAGTGTAGGTGTTACGGTTTTGAAGTTAACATGTGGAATTCATACTGCCATATAAGGTGATAGTGACCTTGACCTTTAAACTACTGACCCAAACACATTAGGGTTTCTCCACTCACCATTGGCAATGTATGTATGACGTTTTAAAAGTGTAGGTGTTTCAATTTTAAAGTTATCATGAGGAATGCATTTTTCTACGTAAGGTGACAATGACCATGACCTACTGACCCCAAAAGAAATAGGTGTCCTCCTTTCACCTGGTGCAATGTACCTATGACGTTTTATGAGTGTAGTTGTTACAGTTTTGAAGTTATTTTGCGGAAGGCATATTTCCAAATAAGGTCACTGGGACCTTGACCTTTGACCTACAGGCCCCAAAAGCAATGGGTTCCTCCTCTCAACTAGGGCAATGTATCTATGAAGTTTTATGAGTACATCAGATGTTATTGTTTGAAGTTACTGTGCGGAATGCATATTTTCATATAAAATCACCGCGACCTTGACCTTTGATCTACTGGCCCCAAAAACAAGAGAGCTCCTTCTCTCACCTTGGGCAATGTACCTATGAAGTTGTTATTCGGAATTTATATTTCCATATAAGGTGATTGCGACCTTGACCTTTTACCTACTGACTCCAAAAGCAAAAAGTTTCTTCCTCTCACCTAGGGCAATGTACGTTTTAAGAGTATAGGTGTTATGGTTTTGAAGTTATTTTGCGGAATGAATATTTCCATATAAGGTCACTGTGACCTTGACCTTTGACTTACAGAGTTCCACCTCACACCTACAGGGGGTGAACGTGTAGAGGTTTATGGCGCTTATTAGACAGCGCTATTGGTTGAATGTGTACAAAATGGTGGAAAAACAAGGCAAAACGTCGATGATGTGAGTCAATATGTTCCCTTTTTGGCCATTTGAAACTGTCAAGGTGTGCATCATGTGATGCAAACTTTGCTCTTCAATCATTAATCTTGATAGCTAAGCTATCTGCAGTACTAAAAATGCTATTGAAGGAAACCCACAGTTAAAACAAGTTCCAGGTAACGGAGTTTTCTACTCCTGCTTCTGTACCATCAGGAGTACCTCAAGGCACTATTTTGAGACCGCTCTTATTCTTCTGTCATATCAACGACTTGTCTGATACTGTACACTCCCAAGTACGACTATTTGCGGATGGTTGCCTTTTTACAGACCTATCACATATAGTTAGACCACAAACTGCTACTGGACGGCGTATCCTCTCTAGAAAAATAGGGCATGAGAAGCATTCAGCATCAGCAAATGGTACCCCTAGCCTTAACTAAATACACGTATGTTGTATAACAAGTAAACCAGAACCCCTCTCTTGGAGTAATGTTAGAGGACCTCAAGTGTGGACCCCATATTACAACAGTTGTCAAGAAAGCAAACTTCATAGTATGCTTCTTCAGAATGACTCTGGCCCAAAACATGCGTACATCATTGATAGAATATGCCTCCATTGTTTGGGATCCCTACCTCTCCAAGACATCAATAGTCTATACTCTGGGTTGAAAATGTATTTTAATATCCAAGGTTCTGTTAAAAATTTATCCTTTTCTGTATGTCATCATTACATTCATAACATACTGCATATTTTCTTCACTGATCTCTGGCTTTGAGAATATAAAACAGCCCCTTCCTTTTAATTCTTCGGTATACGGACAGAGTGGATTGTTCTCCTTGTAATGCAACATTTTGCGACACCTAAAATAAACATATGAACTGAAATCATTAGCACATGAACCTATTTGTGTCGTATACGCGAAGTTATCGAAGAAAAACGTAGTAAGACAACTAGGCTATTAAATAAATGCTTCCTATTTGCGTGATATTAGCTATTCTTGAAAATTTGAGGTATGAAAATAGGTAATTGTTCTTTAAACGCTATAAAAAACGATTACAAATGAAAGCATGTAATTTCAATGAAGGCCCAACCGATATGTTTTGCCTTCAATAACATTAAGCTTTGTTACCTAATCACAACAATGAAGACAGCCGATGAAACTGCATGCATGTCTCCACATCATGGACGCAATGAATAAAATAAATACTTCTTCATCAATAAAGAAAATAACAAGATGTACTCACGATATCGTCTGTCAAATGTTGTGATCCGCCATTTTGTACACATTCAGCCAATAGCGCTGCATAAACAGCGGCATAAACCTCTACACGTTCACTCCCATGACCTAGGACAACGTACTTATGAAGTTTTATGAGTGTAGGTGTTATTGTTTTGAAGTTACTGTGCGGAACGCATATTTCCATATAAGGTCACCGTGACCTTGACCTTTGACCTACGGGCCTCAAAAACATCAGGGTTCCTCCTGTTGCCTAGGGCAATGTATTTATGAAGTTTCATGAGTGTAGCTTTATAGTTTTGAAGCTATTGTGTGGAATTCATACTTCTCTATAAGGTCACCATGATCTTGACCATTGACCTACCGCCCTCAAAAACAATAAGGTTCCTTCTCTCACCCAGTGCAATATACCTATGGAGTTTCATGAGTGTAGGTGGTATGATTTCGAAGTTATTGTCCTGAATGCGTTTTTCTATATAAGGTCGCGATGACCTTGACCTTTGACTTACTGATCCTAAAAACAACAGGGATCCTCCTCTTACCTTGGGAAATGTACCTATGAAGTTTTATGCGTGCAGTTGTAATGGTTATGGAATTATCGTCCGTAATACGCAATTGTTTATGGACGGAAAGACAGACGACAACCCCATACCATAATACGTCCCTTTTTCAAACGGGCGTATAATAAAGAATGAAAGTACTTGATTTAATGCCCTAGCTTGTGCTTAAAAAACATAGCAAATTGCATCGAAATCGTCTATTGTGGGTTACATAATATATGACGTCACTGTGATTTAGCCAAGGTATATATCCATATTCAAATTGCTGAGAAGTATCTTAAAGACTGGTTTATGCTTCATATTTCGCTTTTGCCCGTATGTGTCCAAAGTCACGTACACCGCTTCCGGCAGCGACTCTTATGGTGCCAGACCGGTGAAATTCAGCCCATTGAACACAATGCAAACTAGACTATACCCAGGTACCACAATTTTCGTTCGCTTAAATACACTTTAATTCTGTGAAATAAACACATTTGGCTCGCAAAAGGTCCCATATCTGGAATAAAACACCGATTCGGTTTTTCAACATTTCACATCATCACTATGAACATCTGTCAAAAACCACATCTCTACCTAACGTCTGTGCTCATACTCTCCAAAGAAATAATCCTGACAAACACAGTAAAATACGTACTATTCACGACAACAGACATAATACTTTAATTAAATTAACGTATCTACGTAACGAATTAACAATTGTACATAACGAATTGACTGGACTACATAACGAATTGACTTATCTACATAACGAATTAACTTATCTACATAACGAATTGACTGGACTACATAACGACGAAGTAACTTATCAACATAACGAATTAGCTTATCTACATAACGAATTAACAATTGTACATAACGAATTGACTGGACTACATAACGAATTTACTTATCTACATAACGAATTGACTGGACTACATAACGGAGTAACTTATCTACATAACGAATTAGCTTATCTACATAACGAATTAACAATTGTACATAACGAATTGACTGGACTACATAACGAATTAACTTATCTACATAACGAATTGACTGGACTACATAACGAAGTAACTTATCTACATAACGAATTAGCTTATCTACATAACGAATTAACAATTGTACATAACGAATTGACTGGACTACATAACGAATTTACTTATCTACATAACGAATTGACTGGACTACATAACGAATTAACTTATCTACATAACGAATTGACTGGACTACATAACGAAGTAACTTATCTACATAACGAATTAACTTATCTACATAACGAATTAGCAAGTGTACATAACGAATTGACTTATATACATAACGAATTAACTTATCTACATAACGAATTGACTGGACTACATAACGAAGTAACTTATCTACATAACGAATTAGCTTATCTACATAACGAATTAACCATTGTACATAACGAATTGACTGGACTACATAACGAGTTAACTGATCTACATAACGAATTGACTGGACTACATAACGAAGTAACTTATCTACATAACGAATTAGCTTATCTACATAACGTATTAACTTATCTACATAACGAATTGACTGGACTACATAACGAAGTAACTTATCTACATAACGAATTAGCTTATCTACATAACGAATTAATAATTGTACATAACGAATTGACTGGACTACATAACGAATTTACTTATCTACATAACGAATAAACGTATCTACATAACGAATTTACAATTGTACATAACGAATTGACTGGACTATATAACGAATTAATTTATCTACATAACGAATTGACTGGACTACATAACGAAGTAACTTATCTACATAACGAATTGACTGGACTACATAACGAAGTAACTTATCTACATAACGAATTAGCTTATCTACATAACGAATTAACAATTGTACATAACAAATTGACTTATCTACATAACGAATTAACGTATCTACATATCGAATTAACAACTGTACATAACGAATTGACTGGACTACATAACGAATTAACTTATCTACATAACGAATTGACTGGACTACATAACGAATTAACTTATCTACATAACGAATTGACTGGACTACATAACGAAGTAACTTATCTACATAACGAATTAACTTATCTACATAACGAATTAACAATTGTACATAACAAATTGACTTATCTACATAACGAATTGACTGGACTAAATAACGAAGTAACTTATCTATATAACGAATTAACAATTGTACATAACAAATTGACTTATTTACATACCGAATTGACTTATCTACACAACGAAGTAACTTATCTACATAACGAATTAACAATTGTACATAACGAATTGACTGGACTACATAACGAAGTAACTTATCTATATAACGAATTAACAATTGTACATAACAAATTGACTTATTTACATACCGAATTGACTTATCTACACAACGAAGTAACTTATCTACATAACGAATTAACAATTGTACATAACGAATTGACTGGACTAGATCTACATAACGAAGTAACTTATCTACACAACGAAGTAACTTATCTACATAACGAAGTAACTTATCTACATAACGAATTAGCTTATCTACATAACGAATTAACATTTGAACATAACAAATTGACTTATCTACATAACGAATTAACGTATCTACATAACGAATTAACAATTGTACATAACGAATTGACTAGACTACATAACGAACTAACTTATCTACATAACGAATTGACTGGACTACATAACGAATTAACTTATCTACATAACGAATTGACTGGACTACATAACGAAGTAACTTATCTACATAACGAATTAACAATTGTACATAACAAATTGACTTATCTACATAACGAATTGCCTGGACAACATAACGAAGTAACTTATCAATATAACGAATTAACAATTGTACATAACAAATTGACTTATCTACATACCGAATTGACTTATCTACACAACGAAGTAACTTATCTACATAACGAATTAACTATTGTACATAACGAATTGACTGGACTACATAACGAAGTAACTTATCTACATAACGAATTGACTTATCTACTTAACGAATTAAAACATACTTTTAGCAGACAGCATATTAGCGCCGGGTAGGCATTGTATGAGGTTATGCCCAGATGCCTAGATCGTTGTATATGTTGTTGTCTATATCAGTAGGGGAGCAGCCTTGATATTTTCCTACATCTATTAAATAGTTGGTAACGCATGGCAACGAAAAGTAGTATTTCATCTTTCGGCAACGTCAAAAACACAAAAGTCCGCCATTTTGGAATTTTTAAAACATATAATTTGGAAGATTGTGACAATTTTTGATGACGACATTTCATTTCCGCTTTAAGTTTCGTGATTTTCGGCTGTACCGACATTTTAGAAGCTGTACTGCGTGATAAATGCAGACCCGCCTTGTAAAATGTCGAAGCGAGGGCGATAACTCTAAAAGATGCCGTTTTTAGAATACGTTTAAAATGACAACAATCGTGTGCTTTTTGTTAAGGATATTTCAACATTTTGAATTGGGCAGAGTCCTTCCTGTGAAACTGAAAATTCATTTCGGCTGATTTTATGAAATTAATGATAATAACGCAACAAATTGATTTCTATTATACAAAACATATATATATAAGAGCAAATGAAGAATAAAAAAAGTGTTCTAAAAATGTTATCATTTATGTATAATCTGACTTTAAAATATACCATTTTTTGTGCATCCGCCTAGAAATATCCACAACCTTAAACTAAAAACAAATAACATCCCTATAATCCTCTCAGTCTTATCAAGGGCAGTTGAAATCCAAAATTTCGAAATTTATTTCATTTTGTCTCAAATTTGACCAAACACAGAGGTGTCTCCCAGCAATATTACAAATGTACGTGTTTTACCTAGCATGCTTAGATCATGCTGCTTGAAAAATGAGGTGCTAGGTAGGTAAACAGATGTGTGTATTCAATCAATAGTAGTGTGCTTGACCATGCATGCATTGCAATTACCTAGGCTAACTTACCTGTATTATTATGTCATGATAATGTAAACCTTCAGGAACCTCTGTACACTGTGTATTAAATTGTCACCCCATAATGGTCATTGGAAATTGATTTTGAGAATGTGTTCATGTACAATATTTGTAAAGTTTTAAGTGATTGGTATACAAATTTAAAAAATGGATTTTCAGCTGCCCTAGATAAGACTTTGAAGATTACATTGCTATTGATAATATTTAATTTGCTTCTCTGAATATTACTGTGTGGATGCAGGAAAATTGCAGTTTTTTAATTTAAAATAATTACTAAATTAGTGCATTTTTTCTATTGATTTCTTTCTCTATATGTGCTATATATATAATAACTAATGAAACTACTTGATTTAATGCCCTAACTTGTGCTTAAAATACATATTGCATCGTAATGGTTTTCATTGTCACAGGTTGGATATCACCAATTCAAATTGCAGAAGTACCTTAAATAAAATACGAGGAGATACTTGAATTGTTGTTTTAGCTCACATATTACATGAATTTTGCTGCATGTCACGAAAAGCATGTTATTTCTTTATCAAAAGTACACGAAAATACGAGTTGTTCGACTCAACTGTAATTTTGACTTGACTATCCTCGCAAGAACTGCAGGCGCGTACTCGATGGAGAGGATAGTATTGGGCACCCTCTCATATGTGGAAAGTGTACGTAACAATCGCTAGTGTTCAAGATGGGACTTCGGGTGGAGAGAAGGAGGGGGAGGGCATCTGAGCTGAGATTTAAAAGGATGCGCCCCATCCCCTTCCCACCCCCTACCCCAACTAAAATCATGAAAGTCTGTTTTGAAAGCTCTTGCAAGCATACATTTTTTAAACATACTCAGATAATATATTTGTTGCTGTGTTTTTGAGTAGACTGTTCAGTGTCTAATTGTCATCCGAAATTTAGGCGCAGTCAGTAGCGCAGCGGATTTGTAACCGGAGGTGGTGCCACTGAGTTTTGTCGGTATGTTCTTGGGCAAGACACTTTCCCTTAGCCTCGTCCGTCGGACGGGGGACGTAAACCGGGCGGTTCCGCATAAAGGTCTATCATCCGAGCATGTTGAAGAACCACAGGAATCAATTCGATAATAAGATTAAGGCACGGTTCCCGGATTCCTATGTATCCTTCCCCTCTCTCTGGGGCGGCTCTAAATAACCAGTACTGTGTTGATGAGCCGTTAAACAACATTCAATTCAATTCATCCGCAACTGCACTCAGCACTGTCATATGTACTGTAGCTGTATCATGAATCAACCGTGGAATGTATCACCCACATATAAAAGGGTTTGAGGGGATCTTACTTGTATTAGTTTAAATATAGACCATTTGTCGGTTGAAACCTAAGATGAATTTTTTATCAGACAGTAATATTTATTCAATGATTCGGATAGTATCGAAGGAAAGTAAAGAAGGCCATCTTTTTTACTTTATATTTTTAAAGTTGAATGGTATTTTATGTCATTATAGCACATTTTAGGCCATATTTTCTGGGTAGAACCAGTACTGTATACTGTCTGCAATCCGTAAGAATCGACACATTCTCAACTACAAGTTGAGCTCCCAGTGAGAAGTGAAAATGAGAATGTATACAAATATAAAAAGGGCAACCGAACATCTCCATAACTCAATTTGTCCATTGGACACGAATGACCGCACTGAAAACAATCCGTGGAAAATTGTACAATGCAAGATTATATATTCATAAATAAAGTTTATTTTGATGCAAAATCGATATGCTCCTCTTGACATCATAAAGTTTCATGATATGTAACAAGTCAGGTTCTAAATGAATTATTTATTTGATTTAAAACATTTTATTTCAAATATTTACATCAAAACATCCCAAATATAAAGGGTATTACATAAAAATTAAATTGCATCATACAATAATTGATTTTATTTATTTAAGGGACACACAGCATTTTTGAAGTATTTATCAAGCATTAAAATTAGCAGCTCGATCGATTAATCAAGAATTGATTTTCACTTTACACCCGCTTGTTTAAAAAAAAAAGATTGCTGCATGTCCCTTTAATATGCGCATCTCTCAGCCTGTATTGTTTATATGGTGCAAGTCATTTTCGACATATATGGGGTCATATATATACATGTATCTGTTTGTTGTCTTTTGGTGGAGGCAGACCACCCACTTTTCTGATTAGAACCAGTAATATACACGACCTCCTGCCATCTGTTATTCCACAAACTTTATAATCCAATAAAATTCAGAAAACATCATTTTAATACAATAAAGAAATTGGGCATGGTCGGTCAGATTAACAGAAACATATTTTAATTTTATATTTTCGTATTAACCCTTATTTCTTGAGCCACTCCAATGAACTGTCCAGTTAATGTCGCCATCGATCAAACCTCTGTCAACATTCAGACATGCATGTTGAAATGATATTGTGCTGAATTGAATTGAATTGAATTGAATGTTGTTTAACGGCTCATCAACACAATACAGGTTATTTAGAGCCGCCCCAGAGAGAGGGGAAGGATACATAGGAATCCGGGAACCTGCCCTACTCTTATCATCGAATAGATTCCTATGGTTCTTTAACGTGCTCGGAGGATAGACCGATACACGGGACCGCCCGGTTTACGTCCCCATCCGACGGACGAGGCTAAGGTAAAGTGTCTTGCCCAAGAACACACCGACGGAACTCAGTGGCACCACGGAGGATTGAACCCGGGGCCTCCGGTTACAAATCCGCCGCGCTACCGACTGCGCCACGTCAGCCCTGGTGATCCTGTTACTAGACACATTTTTCTTGAAGTTGATGCTAGTACTGACCGTATGAGGTATTGCTGATTTATGATTCATAAAGAGAATAAAAAAAATATTGTACACTGTGGCGTTATACTATTCTTGTTCGTTTAAGTATTTCTGATTCTGTTGTTAATGTTGTAAAACGTTATTACATATGTGACTAGACACTTGTTTCAATCCCATATACAGTATAATTGTGATTTCAGTAACATTTTTCAGCTAACTCCCAGCATCTCAGGACATCAGATTCTTTTTAACCATACATATGATATTTTTGTTTCAACTTAAATAGGTAACAAGTTGGTGAGTTGAAACAGATGAATAAAAAGTGACTATAGAACCTTTTTTTATAAGAATATAAATTGAACAGAACATGGTGGGAACACCGACCAGAAAAAAACTATATAACATGACGTTCTAATTTTACTTTAATTTTTAAACATGATCAAAGGTGGTTTGAAATATGGGACCAAAATACAAAATAGCAGTTTTTCGAGTTTAAAAAAACCTGTTGATTTTTTTTTTGTTATTCATTTGTTTAAAATGGGTCAGAGGGTCTTAGAACTGAAAAAAAAACACAAAAAACTCAGCCTAAGTTGGCTCAACAACACATTGTATGTCATTTAGAGCCGCCCTTGAAAGACGGGAAGGGCACATAGGAAAATTAAAAAAGATACATTATCATATTTTGTTTACCGTAACCAGATTTCGTTTCAACTTAAATAGTTAAGATGTTGTAGAATTGAAATATGTAAATGAATAGTGATTATAGAACTTTTTTCACATGTACGATCAATTAAAAATAATCGCTTTTTGCTATTCAACACATTACCGGTATACCTTATTTAGTGCCACCCCGAAAGACACATAGGAATTCGAGAACCTGTCTTACTCTTACTAATGAATATATTTGTATGGTTGATTATCGTGCTCGGAGGATAGACTCCCCAGTTTCAATCCCAATCCAACAAACGAGGCTGAGGAACAAACAAGGCTGAGGGAAGGTGAATTGCGCGAAAAACCCAGACGAAACTCAGTGGTGCATGCGTGACTTGAACCCGGAAGCTCCAGATTGCTATCGTCCACCGTGCTATTGCTGGGCCATGCCAGCACATTATGTTAAGTCAGTGTCTTGGTTAAGTTTAATGTTTTAGATGTAATACAAGGACCTTTTTATTTTGTTTGTTTCATTTTACATCCATACTAAGCACAAAATGACCTATTTATGTGTCGATGTGCTGTAAAACACCATTTTTTATTTTTAGTATAAAAAGTCTGAGACTAAGTGCAGGTGCACAATGCCAAATATTTTGCAAAGAATATACATTGATAAATTAAAAGATTTTTTTTACCTACACACTGGCTTATACAAGGCTCTTGATGTAGTTATACTGTGAGACTGGGACAGTTGACTTGAGTCTGGCTGTGGTAACACTGCACACTGCCTCTAACTTAGCAGACCTGGAAAAAACAACAGTCATATATGATATTGTTTCATTAGTTTTTAATATTAATAACACGCATTAATTTGACCTTTTAATACACATCGTGTTCGAGCTATTTTTAGCACATCCTTTGGATACAACCGTTCAGTTCACAATTTACTTTCAGTGACTGTGTGACATTATGATATGTTAATTTGTCCAGGGAGAAGTGGGGTTTGTGGCGTGCGGCTGACTGGCCCTAGGCTGGGTGTTTTTCTGTGTCGCCGCAATTTTGAATAGCCTCTGAAAGAGTGAAATGCAGGTACCAACTTTCAAAACGGTCACGAAAAATGTATATTCACGAACAAATAAGAAATTTTCAGAAAAGGTAGAACTGGTAATGATCTTCGACTTCTGACAATTTCAACAATATTTAAGAATATCCATTTTTTGTGACCGTTTTGAAACATTGGCAATTTCGAAGAAGACAAAAACTTTTTTTTTCGATCTTCGCATTTGTACCGCGATTTTCGACTATGATATCTCTATACAACCTGTCAACACGATTGTTTTGTGAATCTCCGACATAATAATTTACTTCTGATATGATTTGTTTTTTCTGTCATCTAGTCTAAGCTTTAAACTAGGGTTTTTAAAAGAGTACTATAAAATCCGCGCATCTGCACGTGCTCGCAAAATGGGAACTATGTTGCCTCCAACCCCAATTATTTATGTTTGAGTTATGCGGTTCAGGCACGTGAAATGATTCAGCTGCTTCCCTATTGTATATGTTATGTGATATTTGAATGTTTAAAATATCAAAATAAAAGAAAGGTGGGAGGTATGTAATAGGACTCAGTTGAGGAGGGGGGAGGAGCGAAGAGGGGTATGTGAATAGGTTTATAAGCGCGTTACTACTGTCTCGCCGCAGAGCGCCCGCTTCACATGCAAAGGGTCCAGAGGTCAAACCCGCTGAGTGCCTGAATATTTGTGTACTTTTTCGGGTCCGATTACACATGCATCCATAAAGCTCACCAAAGAGAAGAAAGGTACTCCGACATATTCGATTTTCGTAAGCCACTGTTAATATCAGAAATGCTCATTGTTTATGTTAAAAATAATCTCGTTCTCGTGTGACCTCTCGTTCCGTATTTGGTAACTTAACCCCGACCTATTCACATACCTGACACTTTCTGGTTAATATTGTTTGTTTTTTGTGGGCGGGTTTAAGTTTCCAAATACGGAACGAGACAGCACGAGATATTCTGAAACCTAAACATTCCAGAAAAGAATGTCGAACATTCGTACAAAAATACCTAGATCGACGAGATATTCTTCTCTTTGGTGAGTTTTATGCATGCAAGCGTGGTATTTAAGATTTACTTTATTAAATAATTTGATTGTTTATGCAGTCATTGCTTGATGTCTTCAGAAACCTCTCTTGATGGGGTCGACCCTGATTCCTACCTATTCAATAAAGGATGGCATCGTAGCTCTGTGGTAGGTACAGAACATAAGAGCTATGATTTTCGCAGCTAGAGACGTATGATTGTTTCAATTAGGGACATGGGCTCACTTCTAAAAGAAGACCTAGATAAGGAATCCCATTACCCAGCAAAAAGTATACAAAACTGTTTTCAGTCCTTGTGTTTTAAACTTGTGTATGCAAAATGTCACAGAATCCTCTAATGACATCGAATCCTCAATCTTAGTCGTGATATATTGGAGGTTAGGCTAACGTGTGTTGATGAGTCGTTGTCAATCGATATAATCCCTGATCTGGAGCAGATTTCCCGGGCAATCTAGAAATAGATCTAATTAATGCAAGTCATAGAGTGTGGAGGCAGCAGATGGCCATACCTAAACAAGAGGCTCAAGAGGGCAGAGGACGCTCTACTGGCTAAAATGGCTCTTATATCAAGGGTTGTCGTCATAAAATTCCCATCAGTACTTCTTTAAAAACACTGCAAAAAAACCCACAAAACAACAACACCAACAACGGAAACTTAAACCCTTGACCCATGCTAACAATTTAAACAAGAAGCCCTAGTTCTAATTTGGTGTGGTTATTTAGGGACTCGAGGCACAAACATTGCATAAAACAGATGTTGACCACCTGTATAGGGGCCCCTTTAAGCAGGTGGTCAAAACCCATTTTATATAATTGTTGTGCCTCGAGTCCTTAAATAACAATACTAAATTAGAACTAGGGCCTCTTGTCTACCCTAGAGGAAAACGGGCCATAAATCTGCCAAAAATGGTAACATAAATGTGCAACTATGCTTGGTAAAGGTCATCTCTACAAGTTTCATGGAAATCCAGGCAGAGGATCGATCAGGAGAAGTAGTCGGGACAAACCTTATGTATTAAAACCTTTAAAGGGCCATAACTCCACCAAAAAAGCATTCAACCGGAACAAGATAATGATATACACAACCAAGTTTCGTTGAAAGTCGAATGGTTGTTGAGGAGAACTAGTCTGGACAAAGTTTGCGTATTACAACGATTTAAAGAGCCACAACTTCACCAAATCTCATTCAAACAGAACACGACAACGATATGCACAACTAGGCTTGGTACTGATCATTCCTGCCAAGTTTCATTGAAATCCAAGCAGACGTTCTGGAAAAGTAGTCCGGATAATGTTTGTGTATAAGAGGCCATAACTCTGTCAAAAATCATTAAACCGGAACATGGCAAGGACTAGCGCTACTAGGCTTGGTACTGACCACCCTTTCCAAGTTTCACTGAAATTCGGCCAGGGGTTCAGAAGCACTAGTCCGGACAACTTTTATGTATTGAAACCTTTAAAGGGCCATAACTCATTCTTTCAACCGGAACATGTTGATGAAATGCACAACTAGGCTTGGTATTAATCATCCGTGCCAAGTTTCGTTGAAGTTCGGCCAGTGTTTCAGCAGAACTAGTCAGGACAAAGTGTGTGTATTAAAACCTGAAAAGGGCCATAACTCTAACACATATCTTTCAACAGGAACACGATGAAGATATGCATAACTAGGCTTGGTACTGATCATCCTTGCCAAGTTTCGTTAAGTTCGGCCAGGAGTTTAGCAGAACTAGTCCGGACAAAGTTTGTGTATTAAAACCTGTAAAGGGCCATAACTCCATCAAAACACTTTCAACCAGAACACGGTGAAGATATGCACAACTAGGCTTGGTACAACCTCCGCGCACTAATCCCTGCCTCCACACAAATCACGTGATGATAGCTGAGGCCATGTGATTACATGCTTGGTACAGCAAACTCTTGCCGTAACCAACAGGCAATTGACAATAACATCGAGAAGATGATGAAAACATTCAACCTGATTTGGCTTGGGTGTAGGCTAATCTCTTTATTAAATTTACGCACAGCTTCTGTAATGTTCTCAACGGAATACATGTTTGTTTACAAGTACTGTAACTTAGTAGCCGGTGTGCATGTTGGCTAATATATATATTTTTTTATATAAATAAATTATTTTTGTACCCTGATACCGCTTTTCACACTATTTCCCTATATTATGAACAAAGCAAGTTGAAATATTGGCCTAAAAAATAATTAACCAAAAAAGAAAATACTTGGCTGGATTTCAGCTATAAATGTGTGTGGTGGCAATGATCACTATAACAAAAAGGGGAAGTAACCACTGCGGGTAGTTTGGGCTTGGTACTGATCATCCCTGCATCGTTTCTCTGAAATCTAGCAGGGGTTCAGGAGTCCGGACAAACAGTGTGTATTAAAACCTGTAAAGGGTCATAACTCCAACAAAAATCATTCTAACGGTACACGGTGATATGCACAGCTAGGCTTGATACTGATCATCCTTGCCAAGTTTCGTTGAAATCCGGCCAGGGGTTCAGCAGAACATGTCCATACAAATTATGTGTGTTAAAACCTTTAAAGGGCCATAACTTCACCAAAAATCATTCGACCGGAACAAGGAGACGATATGGACAACTTGGCTTAATACTGATCATCCCTGCAAAGTTTTGCTAAAATACGGCAAAATGAAGGCCTTATCATAACAATCTGGTAAAGTTTGGTAAAGTTCGGATAAAAAATGAATGTGCTAGAGTGTGAATACATTTTTCAATAATTCAATGGGCATAACTTCGGTGTTACTAGTCCGATCTGAGTGGTTTTCAAACTTGGACGAGCTTTCATCAATATCAACAATCTGGTAACGTTTGGTAAAGGCATGATGTAAAATGGAGGCGTTGTTGACAAGACAAACTATAGCAAATTTCGTTAATTCAAGGGCAATAACTCCGGTGTTACTATTTTGATTTGGCTGATTTTCAAACTCTTCCAAGCTTTTATTGATATTAATAATCTGATAAAGTTTGGTAAAGATCGGATGAGCAATGGAGGCGCTAGAGTGTTTTAACGTTAACGTTATCACATTTTTCAAAAATTCAAGGGCAATTACTTCGGTGTTACTGGTCCAATCTGGCTGGTTTTAAAATGTTACCAAGCTTTCATCAATATCAACAATCTGGCAATGTTTGGTAAATGTAGAATGCAAAATGGAGGCGCTAGAGTATTGGCAAGACAAAATATAGCAATTTTCGTTAATTCAAGGGCAATAAATCCGGTGTTACCGGTTCGATCTGGCTGGTTTTCAAACTCGCCCGAGCATTCATTGATATTAATAAACTGGTAAAAGTAGGTAAAGATCGGATGAACAATGGAGTCAATAGAGTGTTGACAAGACAAAATATAGCAAATTTCCTTAATTCAAGTACAATAACTCCGCAGTTACAGGTCCGATATGGCTGGGTTTCAAACTCGTCCCAGGTTTCATAGTCCGAGATTTCATTGCTATTAATAATCTGGTAAAGTTTTGTCAAGATCGGATGAACAATTAAAGAGGCACTACCTATATCTACGCGATTTTTAATGTAAAATATTAAATACTCAATATTACTGCATTTATATGTATGCAAAGCTATTTTATGAGTATTCTAAGAAGCAACAAGGTTCGTATTCCAGTTCTGTAAATTATTAATTATGATCAAAACAATATCTTGAATAAAATGCTGGCCAGCCGTTTATTCCTGCCGGAGAACTACGAATTTTTACGATTTTATCGGACATGCGCAATGCCATTCAGTTGAACGAAAATAAACTACTCGGGGCAGTTCCGATAGTAAACGAATCGATCGGAACTCGTCGCCAATCCGACGAGGCAGTTCCGATTGTAAACGAATAAGATCGGAAAATCTCCGTAATCGGCTTGTCTAAAACAATTACGAATACAATTTCAAAAATCCGATCTTTTCTATCCTGTTTTTCCCCAGCAAAACGCATATTACATGGGTGAAATTATTGCCGTTTACCTTTTTCAAAGTCCTCTTTACAATTAAGTAAAGTTTATATCAATTGGTGGACAAAAAGATATAGGTAGAGCATCTTTAAGGTGCTAGAGTGTTGACATCTAAAAGTTAACGACGGACAAAAGACCATGGCATAAGTTAAAAGTGGTTTACTTACCCAATCGTAAATATGTATGTTGTTTAATTTGTAGAAAATATAAAATTGGAAATTTGATGATCTCTGTCAGTCAAGCGTCTAGCTTCCCACCACTTGTATTATACTTATAAAAACAAGCATCGAGGTGGTTTAGATGAATTGTGTAAACCCAAATCATTTTTTTTTACCAAAATAAAAAACAGCGCAGACGTTTAGTTTAGTTTAAACTTATATATTTAAATCGATTGTAACGAATGCTCTCTAAACATATTTAATCACTCTCGATGTCTTCCTGCGTAGAACCAGTACTAAGCAAATGCAAGTGAAACACAACCCATGTGGTCATGGCGGGGATCGAACCCATGACTTTTCGACCCTGGGTTCAACGCTCTACAACTATATAATGTGTTCTTATATGTATTTACTTGTTTATATACCCGTTGACGGAGTGTTGATTTAAATGTATAGTTTATATCTACCATATCATCCCTTATTTTTTTAATAGTTTTATCTTTATATGTTAATTACTACTTAATTTCTTCATCTTTCGTCGGTTTTTGCTCACAATATGACCTATTTATGTGGCGACGTGACGTAAAACCCCATTCATTCATTCAAAAGCATTCAACTTCAAAATCATTCAAAATCGATTGTAGTTTTATTTGCACATACTTGCGATATGCTAAACAAACTGTAAACATGTATGGCAATAAAGGGACACAAGTCAATCTTGATTGTTTTAAAACTCGCGGCGTCCCGTTAGCTTTTCACATGACTTGTAAATTGCTCAATGATTGATATCATTTATAAGAATAGTATAAAGCGATTTGTTTTTACATAATTATATTGCACCAATAATATATTTAAACCTAACGCAGAATAAGATTAATTATATGCAAGCACGTTTCAAGTCTGCGTGATATTTGATTAGTAAATCGCGGCTTAATTAAAAAGTCCATATCTCGCCATCGGCAGGCTCATTTTACAACAGAGGCACACCGTTTCTAAACCTACTGACGATGAGGTATATTATATACAGCCATTACATTGACCTCTGTCAATGTCTAAGAAAGTAGCCTGCGACCACATGATAATATAGCTAAAATATCAAAATGGCGAACAGAACTTCAACAACGTGACACCACCAACTATCGGCTGCTGGTTGACACGTTAACAGTCGAAAGAAACACGACTTATTTTCTACATTTTGATATATATTTTAAGTTAGTAATGTAATTTAAAGTATGTTGTTAAGAGTTTTGTGATACTGGAAAGTGCTGGTAAGCAAACTGCTGAACTGTAACCCTATGGGAACGATTTGGTGGTGCGTATTTTGAATGTGTTGACGGCGGAGTGATATGCCAAAGTACAAACCTTTATTCTACTGCAATATAATTCTGTGCATAATTTACTGTATATTTAAAATATTCAAGCCGAAAACATGTTTTCTTTTTGTAATTTAAGCATTTCATATAAAGTTGATTCAGAAAAAACTTAGTGCAATCAAAAATTGTTGCATTTCCACCGTTTTTCAACGTTTGCCAAGATTCTTGGTATTTGATGAGACGTTGACAGAGATGTATGTGTATGCAAGGAACAACAACTCTGGGTAGAGATTTTGTATATATGCTGAGCAAAATAAATTTAGCGCATAAAAGTCATGTCATTTCCATAGACGAGAATACAACGAAAGCCGTGTATGTTCGAGGTCAATGATAAAGTGACATAGATATGACCAATAATAATGCTACAAAGTCATTTGTAGACAAAGTCGCTGATAAGAATAAAGCAATTATAATGGGAACATACTTTTATAGTTATCCCTTTTTGTTTGAGAATAGCAATCGTCTGTGGACAGATTGCAGCGTTTTCTTGAACAATGACAGAATGGACAATTCTTGTCAATCTCAAACGTAAAAAACATTTCAGAGCAATTATTATGTTTGTACAATGAAATAAGTTGTTTTTAATATATGGGATATATTTCTGATACTTCGCTTAGAAAATAATAAAATAACATACCTTTTTGAAAATCACATTGAATTTAATAATGAAAATGTGATTTTAGAAGAGTTTTGTTTGAAGCACCCGATTGAAAAACGACTTGAATTTTCAGTGTGTAATTTTATGGACGTGTCATGAAACGTTTTTTTGGGTAGAAAAAAAGTATTTTTCGATGACATTTTGCAGGTTTGTAGAGGAAGATTTTTTTCTCGACGTTATTGTTTTTGTCTTTTTTCTCGCTATAAGAACAAACTGTAATAATCAATTTCATTAAAAGCTAAAATTTCACTGAAATTTCCGGAACATTCGGCGATTTGTAAATGTCTAAAAATCAGTTTTTGATAAAATAGAATAGTACAAACATGTAAAAACTTAAAATCCACTTTGTAAAAAACTAATTTATTTAGTTGTTTATGCGTGTCATCGTTGTAAATTGTCAGTTGAATACATTTTACATCATTGGTGTCATTT
>JAWPHD010010762.1:0-45000 GCA_037043455.1 Cyrtodaria siliqua | reverse complement strand
CTCTAGGTCCGTGAGCTTTCAAGGGAGATAATAGAGGTGTGAGACCGTAAGGGAGCTTTATGCGGAACGTTTGTCGACTAGCTCAAAATCGTATGTACATGTCTTCCGCATAAAGCTACAGGGGAGCTTTATGCGGAAGAAGGGTACGCATAAAGCTCCTGTGGAGCTTTAAGCGGATGTAAGATACGCATAAGAGGGAGCTTTATATGGTCTAACAGGGCTATATCGCCCAGAACCACTCAAAGGGGAAAACTACCTTAAACACGAATGTATTCGAACGACAAACATGTTATTATATTTAATAACGACAAATACCGAAAGCGATACCTTTAAAGATGAGATAAAAATGAGATAACAATATTATAAATACATTGCACATCGGATTACCAGTTTAAATTATGGGTACTGGGTAGTATTGCTTGTCAAAGGGAGATTAACTTTGTAAACCACTCGGAGTATCGTTACAGGATTTATCTTGATCAATTATGGGATACGCAAAGTATACGGAGATAACGTATGTATACATACTGTGCTGAACGTTAAGGCCATAATTAAAATTGTTGTGTGTTTGCCCGAAAGCGACCGGTCAAAAAAAAAAAAAAAAAAGCCTGACTCGAAACATTTTTTCCCAATAAAATATGATCGTTATCACTATCATCATCATTATTATCATCATCACTATTATTATTATTATTATTATCCGTCTCACACCACAATTAATTTTCCATAGGGTCCCATTGTAATGTTTTTGTTCGTGGCATAGAGATAAAAAAGATTTTGCAACATGTATTTATGCTTAAATTCTTCATTGATCCAATATCTGCATGTTATTAACTTTTAACAAATATTTACCAGATTGAACTTTTTTTAATTTCATGTTTGCGTGACACCTATCAAAATTTAGAAAAAAATACAACCCCGTGGATATTAGACCCATGATGTGTAAAATGAGGCAAAATTAGCTAGAAATCTTATATCAACATGCATTTTTCTGTGATCTCTTCCTAAAATGCTGTAGATTTAGAACCTGGTAAAGATAAATCAATGTATCCTGTAAAACGTAGAAAAGCGAAATTGTTGCTTTTATCTACCTCCTTCATCTGTAGGGCACGAGTATTCAAGGGAGATAATAGTGGTGTGAGTCCTATTGTTGTTATTATTATTATGATTATTACTATTGGTGTTGTCGTCGTCGTCATCGTCGTCGTCATCGTCGTCGTTGTTGTTGTTGTTGTCATTATTATTATTATTAGTAGTAGTAGTAGTAATATTATGGCTGTTGTGGTTGTTGTTGTTGATTTAATTGCTGTTATTTTTGTTAATATTGTATTATTATTGTTATTATTGTTATTTGTATTGTTATTTTAATTATACTGATGATTATTATTATTATTTTTATTATAATATTATTTCTAAAAACCAGCCAGTATTTCTTCTTTATCGTTAATAAATTAGTTTACCAATTGTTTTAGATAGGAATGTTGTACAAAGATAAGATTTTCAACAGTCCAGTGGTGTAGCTGACTATAGGCACTGTAGGCACGTGCCTGCACATTGTCCCCAGAAATAAATAAATAAAAAAAGAAGCCAAAAAAATGCAATAAAAACTGAGAGGGGTGGGGGGAGGTTAGGGCGGGTGGAGTGGTATGGTCAGCTGATAGCATTTTTTACTCGTGGTTTTTCAGAAAACATGAGAAAAATAGACACATTCTTCAGAAAATAATAGAGGTTATGCTGAGCTGTGTGGAAATCAAAATATTCCATTAAAGGGTCACACAGAAGAAAGCAGTAATTCCATGGCAATGTTACGAGCTGTGGCACAAGATCACCCGATGTTGACTGACCATTTAATCAAACCAAAGCAAATGCAATGTACACTTCGCCGGAAATTCAGAATGAATGGATTGGAATGTGTCCGACCAAATCAAGGACACACTTGTTGATGACTGCAAACTAAGTTCGTACTTTGCAGTTATAGGAGATGAAGCCACCGACAAATGCACAAAAGAGCAGCTATCATTGTGTGTCAGATTATGTGATGTTCTCGAGGAGTTTTTAGGCTTTGTAGAATGTAAGTCAATTAGAGGCGTTAATCTGGCTGAAAACATCATGACATTTATAGAAGAAGCTGGTTTGGACTTCTTAAGATTCGCGCACAGTGCCATGACAGAGCCTCTAACATAAAATATAATGGAGTTCAGGCACTGGTCAGAGAACGATCACCGCATGCTCAGTATGTACGTTGTAACGTTCACTGTCTAAACCCGGTTTAGTGCATAGCTATAAAATTCCGTGTGTTCGCACCATGATGTCGGCAGTTCAGTACATCGGATTCGCCTTTGATTACTCTGCGAAACGATTAGATGCCTTTGCGGACGAGTAAGCACAGGACGCTGCACCGAAAGAGCAGATGGACCAACGAACCAAGCTCAAAACTATGTGTGAAACACGATGGTCAAGCCGTGCGGATGCTCTGAACACATTCAAAATACGTTTCCAGTTGTAGTTCACGCGCTTGAAACCCTATATGAATACGGTGATGACAAGGCAGGACAATACATTGCTGCAATTCTAAGATACCTTGATGGAGGCAGTGGCAGAGATCAAGGTGGTAATAAAAATGATCAATGACGAACGAACTGACCCTTTGGTTTGTAATTCATTATACGAGAAAGCATCTAGCATTGCACGGATTTCCAAATTGAGCCTAGCAAACCAAGGATGGCAGGCACGGGCAATACCGAGCCAATCTCGACCTTGAAACACCCTCTGATTATTGGCGATTTACAGTGTACTACGTCTTTTTAGACCAGTTGCTGCAAGAGATAGAAACTCGAATTCTAAAAAGAAGAGCGTTATTCGGCCGACTATTTACTGCCAGCTAAAGTAGCCAATCTACAACCTGAAATGGCAACAGAGAATTGCACTGCGTATACTACAGATATTAATGAAACACATGAACAGTTTGGCAATGAGTTGGCGAGGTGGAAGGTGAAGTGGGATATAGTCAATCCAGCCCCATAAAGGATACAAGAAAAGTTACAACAAACTAATAAGGACTTGTACCCATGTATAAATAGCATATAGACAGTGATTCTGACCATGCCACCATCAGCGTCTTGCGACAGATTATTCAGTGCCATGAAACGCATAAACAACTATATGCGGTCGACAAGGAGCAGTGACAGGCTCTCTTCGCTGTCGCTCATTCACATTCACAAGGACATGCAAATTGACACAGAGTGTGATATAAATGTGTTTGCTTCCACCAAATTATGAAAATTCATGTGAACACACTTGTGTTTTGCTTTTTTAGATGTCTACTCTATTTTAAAAAATACTCACCAAATGCAGAAATATACTTATTCTGAAGTTAGTTAAAAGTCTAAAATAAAAAAATAAAAATTTCCTAACTACCTACCCTAATGTTTTGGGGAAAAGACCACAAACAGACCTTTCTTTTTTGTTGGCATTTGTTCTGTTTTCATGTTTTTTTGTGAAATCGCAGATTAAAAAAGCTTGAAATCGCGGATTAAAAACATATTCTTTGATGCTTCAAATACCGTCAGAATGCAGGATTTCGTTTCCTTTAAAAAACACGGTGGGCATGCCCCCGGACCCCTAGACCTTGTGCCTACACATAGGTACAGCTACGGCCCAGAACACTGCAATACACACCCAGCATACTAACATCGTCTTTAATAAGAATCAAAAGTAGTGTCGAAACAAACAATTACACTTTAAAAACAGCATTCACAAAATAATTTGACATACATGGTAGATTTGTTTTATATATTTTCCTACCTACCTGCCCATCTGAAAAGCTAAGGTCGGGTCTGGGCAAACTAAGATATGTTTATGTAGGGACACACGGCAATATTATTTATTTTTTAAACTTGCGGCGTCCCGTTAGTTTTCTATATACCTACCTGCATATTGGCAAATCATTATTAATAAGTATTTGAATAACGAAACTGTTTTGGCATATTATAAATTATGCCCTTCTCCTGTAAATTCGTGCCCCTTAACATATCGATCTGCGCATGCGCGTTATAGGTTGAAGGTATTAAAAAATACTTTAATATATAACTAGATAAATATTTCAATAACTACAAACTATCATCAAATAACCTTCAAATGCCAAAGAGAAAGTGAAAAACTGGCTTAAATTCAACTGATCTAGCTTCCTATTAAATTCGTGCTTTCTGATTGGTTTATCCAAAAAGAGGTCCCCAGTGGGAAATGTGTAAATCTGATCAGGTATTTTATTAAAATGGAAGTGAGTGAAAAATAGACTTGACCTGTTTATTTTCTTATAAGTTTTTTTAGCAAAAGTAGCACATGCTGATAAGATTTTGTTGTATAAGAACGTTTAATTGCAGTATATTGACAACAGGTATTTTACCTGTTTTACCCTCATTTCCGGTGGTTTTCGCGAGTTTTGTGGACAGAAAGAAAACCTTGGCAATAATTGAATAGAATTTGGACACGCGCAAAAGTACACAAGTGGTGTTATTATGTCAATTGTAAGAGCACGAATTCAATAGGGTGGCACGAATCAGTAGGAAATTGGAAACTGCTACACTAGTTTAAAGCTAAGGCTCAATAACGAATACAGTTTGAAAGAAAACAAATCTGATTTCATTAATTATACGCAAGCAGATAATAAATCGAAGTAACTGTTATAAATGCTACAAAAAAAACATAATATTCCGTAGTGTAGTGATAATACCTTCATGTTACTAGCCTTTCCGAGACAAATTGTCAGAATTGGATCTTCTTTATTAGCGTTTTAGGTGTACACTTTCACAATTATTTGCTTTCTTATTATGTGTGCAATAACTATGTTAAATAAAGGTTCATTATCACTAAAGAAACTATCAGAAATAGTCATTACGTGATAACTATACCACACATGCGCGCACATGTATGTATACATATTTCCTATTTATTGAAACAATCTGTTTACAATTTTACAATTGTTTTAAAGAAAATTGTCAGTATGTTTCAAAGGTAATCCTTCCATCATCCGTTCCTGTACCAGGAGGACCTTTCTTTCTTCACGATTGGACTTGATCAGATCAGAACATGTTCTCTTTGAAATGCACGTTTATTATCTGTCTGAATACATACGCCTAGTACTAGTCTATTACCTAATATTGTTTTCTATTGTCTTTACATGTTGGAAATAAGAGAATAATTGATGTACTCACGGCATTAAGAGTGAGTAAAAGTTTATCAACCGAATGCGCAAGTTTGTCTCGGTTATGGAGGCTATTTTGAGGATAGTTCGGCTATTTACGAAATGGTTCGGCTATTCCCGAGGACGAGGATAGTTCGGCTATTTACGAAATGGTTCGGCTATTACTCGGCTATTCACGATGACGAGGAACGTTCGGCTATTTACGAAGATGATTCTGCTAGGGTCAAATCTGGTACGTTTGGACATCTTCGTATTCAGGCACTTGTTTTGATACATATATGTGCGCCGGAAGCTTTATGAAATAACTGCGTAATTAAGGGTCATATGCGGATCGTTTTCAAATGAAAAAAATAATCAATCCATTTAACACGTATTAAAACATTCGTATGCTTTTGTCATCTCTCTGGTACAGTCGGACTCTTACGGGTACATTCGAACACCCATGATGATACACTCGGACATCTTCGAAAGTTCGAAAACACGTAAAAAAGCTTTTTTGTTTTTTTTAAATCACTATACAAGGTAAAAGACGGTATGGAGCCATACACAGCTACTATTTAAGTACATATATACAAACATAGAAAAACACGCCCGACCCATTATTTGCCACCATTTTTCTGGGTCTAGAATTGTAGCGATGGTTTCAATTGATTGACTCATATTTATTAGATCTATAATGATTTATAAAAAAGAAATAAATGTTGATTGTTTTGGAAGGCGCTTAAGTATGAGTGATACCTCTAGCATAACGCCCTAGCCTAAATCCGCACATGTTTCATTTGAAATTACCAGTTTGAATTGAGCGTGTTAAGGTGTCCGGTTGTAACATCAACTATTTTATTAGGGGTATGGTACAGTCGGACACTTTCATTTCCAACAATAAACGAATATGCATTTTTATATTTTAATCATAAAAATGGTAAATTAATTGTTAAAATGGACATACATTTCAAAGAAGTGCGACCAACACGATCGAGTAATATCGCAGATTTGCTGGTGCGGTTAACAGGATGCTCCTATATAAAATGTTTGTAAATGGCGCCAAAACAGGTTTTGATGACGTTTGCATATAATGTGTGTTACACTTTGCATAATAATAACAAATTCAAAGCTAAAAACATCGATTTTTAATGGATAAGATTATGACATCATACGTGATTATACCGGAAAGTACTCTCAAACAGTGTTTTGAGTGTAATCAAGCGTCCGATCGTACGGGGCTGTTTGAACGTACCGGGTTTGACCCTAATGTTCGGCAATTCACGAGGTCGAGGATAGTTCTGCTATTTACGAAGATGGTTCGGCTATTGTTCGGCTATTTACGAGGACGAGGATGGCTATTTACGAAGATTTGGCTATTTACGAGTACGGTTCGGCTATTTACGAGGACGAGGATGGCTATTTACGAAGATTTGGCTATTTACGAGTACGGTTCGGCTATTTATGTGGAAGAAAGAACATTTGGAAGAAAGAATGTGTTCCGCTTATCCCAGTTTAGGTTTAAACAAAATTATTATTATTTATATCGAGTCTTGTCATTATCTTTCAAGCTATATTAGTTTCTCCAGTGGTTTAGAAATGCGAAATTATGTGTCGTTCTTTTCAAATTCTAATTTGAATACTTACTATTTCTTATCGCTAAGGTTTCAATGTAAGGTCATAAGACATAAGACATAAATAGTTCAAATCTCCCTCGATTCTGTTTGATGTTTTCATTAACTGATAAGCTTGGACACATGTGCAAAATATAGACGAATATTAACATCAATAAATTATGAAATGAAAGAACGAAACATACGATTCTAGGAATGCAATATAAATGTGTAAAATGTGTGCCGACGTGCAGACTATTCAAACAGAGAGTTAGTCTCAATGCATTTTATGCCATTTATACACATTTTAGGCTAAATATCACCGTCCATTTTTAGTGGTCCAGGCAAACCACGCACTTCTTCCTGGGTAGAACGAGTACTATGTACATCCTGCCATCCGTTAGAGTCACTTCTTCCTGGGTAGAACGAGTACTATGTACGTCCTGCCATTCGTTAGAGTCACTTCTTCCTTGGTAGAACGAGTACTATGTACATCCTGCCATCCGTTAGAGTCACTTCTTCCTTGGTAGAACGAGTACTATGTACGTCCTGCCATCCGTTAGAGTCACTTCTTCCTGGGTAGAACGAGTACTATGTACGTCCTGCCATCCGTTAGAGTCACTTCTTCCTGGGTAGAACGAGTACTATGTACGTCCTGCCATCCGTTAGAGTCACTTCTTCCTGGGTAGAACGAGTACTATGTACGTCCTGCCATCCGTTAGAGTCACTTCTTCCTTGGTAGAACGAGTACTATGTACGTCCTGCCATCCGTTAGAGTCACTTCTTCCTGGGTAGAACGAGTACTATGTACGTCCTGCCATCCGTTAGAGTCACTTCTTCCTGGGTAGAACGAGTACTATGTACGTCCTGCCATCCGTTAGAGTCACTTCTTCCTTGGTAGAACGAGTACTATGTACGTCCTGCCATCCGTTAGAGTCACTTCTTCCTGGGTAGAACGAGTACTATGTACGTCCTGCCATCCGTTAGAGTCACTTCTTCCTTGGTAGAACGAGTACTATGTACATCCTGCCATCCGTTAGAGTCACTTCTTCCTGGGTAGAACGAGTACTATGTACGTCCTGCCATCCGTTAGAGTCACTTCTTCCTTGGTAGAACGAGTACTATGTACGTCCTGCCATCCGTTAGAGTCACTTCTTCCTGGGTAGAACGAGTACTATGTACGTCCTGCCATCCGTTAGAGTCACTTCTTCCTTGGTAGAACGAGTACTATGTACGTCCTGCCATCCGTTAGAGTCACTTCTTCCTTGGTAGAACGAGTACTATGTACATCCTGCCATCCGTTAGAGTCACTTCTTCCTTGGTAGAACGAGTACTATGTACGTCCTGCCATCCGTTAGAGTCACTTCTTCCTTGGTAGAACGAGTACTATGTACGTCCTGCCATCCGTTAGAGTCACTTCTTCCTTGGTAGAACGAGTACTATGTACGTCCTGCCATCCGTTAGAGTCACTTCTTCCTTGGTAGAACGAGTACTATGTACGTCCTGCCATCCGTTAGAGTCACTTCTTCCTGCGTAGAACGAGTACTATACTGAGCAAAAATAGAAACGTCCCCAACTTTACCCATAGATTTTGACACAATGAATATATATTTTATTTAATCTTATATGCCAATACCTTTGTTAAAGGCCAGCACTGTCATGAAAACAATTTTCTTTGAATCAAACTTGTGGGCAAACTTATTCCCCTTGCTTTTGTTTAAACAGCATTTCCGGGTCTTGTGGTTAAAACTTTGAGTTAACACAGTTTTGTTATATTGAAATAAACAGAGAATAACCTCATCCCCACAAAAACAGAAAAAAGACGCTGATCTTTTCACTCATTTTTGCGCCATACAGCTTTCAAGAACGAATACTTTCAGATCATCTACCTTTATAATAAAAATATAGTGATTTCGCAATTTGAATAAAACATGTTTTAGCAGCAACAGACAAACTTTGGTTTTTCATGATTATTAATATTGATCAGAATGATTGAGTGATAAGTATAAAATGATGAATTTTTATCTAGATTGGTCTACAAAGTGTAACAAAGTCAACCCTATGCAAATCACAGCTTAAAAGAGGGACGTTTCTATTTCTGCTGAGTATATAAAATTATACATCCTGCCATCCGTTAGAATTTCACTCTTTTCTCACTTACATGTACAAGTCGAGCTCCCAGTGGGATTCGAAAATTAGTATTATTTCAAATCGATCGAGTGGTGAACGTCAAACGATCGATATTATATATAAATAAATAAGAAGATACGCTAGTGTCGCTTTCACTCTTCGATAACTATGTTTGTAAAATACGTGTTCTGCGTACTGAAGTACAGTTTACTTTGATTGATATGTTGTTGCCAATGGAAGATACACTTCATGTCAACTTTGAGAGCCAAAGATCTTTCGAGTGCTTATTTCCAAAAATAAAGATTTATGTTACTGAGACGTAACTGTAGATCTCATTTTAAAATTCAAATGAAATTGTTTAACTTTTTATGTTCGAGGTTACTGGCCTAATTTTGAAAATAGGTTACACACAATGAACAATGTCACTCTATTAACATTGGCATGGTTATATGGAAAATTGCTCAATTTTAAACTCAAAAATATAATATTTGCAAGTGTGAACTAACTGGTCTTGATCGGTCTTATCAGAAACTTAATTATGTCTCTGATTTGACCCTCCGTGGCCGAGGGGTTAACGACGTTGCGTTGTAAGCGTTCTCGCCTCTCATCGCTGCGGGTTCGAATCCCACCGGGAGCTCGACTTGTAAGTGAAGAAGTGTCGATTTTTACAGATGGCGGGAGGTGTACAGTAGCCTACTGGTTCTACCTAGGAAAATTGGGTGGTCTGCCTCAAACACAAAACAAATCGACCGTCATATATAACCTTACATGTGTTGAAAATGACGTAAAACACCATACGTTTTTGCCAAATTCTTTTCAAAATCAATTTTAACGCTTAATTACAGTTACTTGAATTTCAAATGATATTCAATTAAAGGGACACTGTCCGTAAGTAAGCAGATATTGAGCATAACCAAATAACTATCTGACTTTTATTCAGTGAAATATATACATGAAAACATGAGCATAGACACTAAGAAGTCTGTAGTAATACATTCGTGAGTTTGAAAAAAAAAAGCTTAAATTATTATTTGTAAATAAAGTGGGACCCACCGTATTTACCTTTTCTGCGATCACGTGACTTCCATTAGCGCATTAGGTTTTTATCATAGTATTTAGAGCGTAGTATGTATAGCCCGCTCACTATTATTACCGCGAGTATAATTTTAGTTTGGGCTGAGAGTTCAAACGCCCGAAATGGTTTCTCTTTTTTTTGTACCGCGATTGAATTCCGTCAAACAATCCTGCTTTAATTAGTAAATATTCAGTAATGTTTAGTGTGTAATGTTTGCGTACATAATTAGTGTGTGTTTTATAAGCTAAAAGTTACGGACAGTGTCCCTTTAAAAGGGAGGTAATGTAGGATTATCGATGTTTCGTTTTATTGTAGATTGAACCTCTGCAATAAATGGGTCAAGCTTTTATGTTTTTTTTTATATCATTTCCTAACAATCATGTTATGTGTTGTTTTATCAGCACATTTCATGTTGTCATATAAAAGAAGGGCAACTCTCTAAAGATGAAGAGTGTGAAGCGTTGTGGTCTAGAGGCGGAGCGTTGGACCCATGATCGAAAAGTCGTGGGTTAGATCCCCGCCATTGCCATATGCGTTATGTCCCTGAGCAAGACACGTTATCTGCATTTGCTTAGTACTGGTTCTACCCAGGAGGACATCGAGAGTGATTCAAATAAGTTCACAATCGATGTAAAATGAATAAGTTTAAATTAAAGATGAAACAATTTAAACATAAAATAATATTTGTCAAAATAAAATACTTACAACACAGCTATTCTAAAATACATTTAAACTAACAAAACTGGTTAAGATACAAACGTGAGTAATTATAAACTTTGAGTGTACATGTAAGTACTAAATTGTACGCCTGGGATATATTGATTAAAGGGACACATGACAATCTTGATTTTTTTTAAAAACTCGCGGCGTCCCGTTAGTTTTTCTACATAAATTGCACTTGTTCAATCATAAATAGTAATTATAAGAATAGTATAATTCAAATTGTTTTTGCATTTTATTAACTGTTGATAATATTGCACTAATATTATATGTAAACATGGAAAAATACGACGAAACAATGAAAACTCAAACAATTGTTTAATTATTGAAACAGGTTTAAAGTCAAAATGATACCAGATAAATAAATCCAGACGCAAATGTCAGTGCTTGATCAACATTTCCAAGATTGCAGTGTGTCCCTTTAATCATTTATAAGTTTTTTTAAATTTAATTGTATAAGTTTTTTTAGAATTAAATTGACAAATTCCAAAATGAATATGCCATGTTTGGTACCAAGGTTTTTATCATTCCATTGCCAAACTCATGTTTCATTTGTTTTTTCAATAGGTCGAATAATTAAGGGACTGTAAATACACTCAGTACATTTGAAAACGCACATCTTTTTGCTGATAAAATTTATTATGATCCCATAAAGCTACAACAACAAAATTTTGTAGTATTCATATATCATCTTTATTTTATTTATTTGCCAAATTTCATCAATATCGTACAGAAAATTCATGTATTTTTACTTATTCAAAGCTACCCACTTCATAAACCAAAGTCACAAAGTTAATATCGCGTGTGGCCACTCGAGCGAAGGTGCCAGGCATTGTTAAACGCTCGAGGTGATATATTTGAACATTTTATATGCGATGCCTCTCTCAACATTTTCCAATATAGTTTTGCATTCTTATGCCTGTATGTTTCCAATTTTTTTGTTTGTTTATTTTTATAATCCCGTTTACATCTTTTCAACATAGTTTTATATTCAGAGCGTCATCTAACAAGTAAAACTCTGTTTTTATCTGACTGACATTGTCTATAACAATTTAAACGAAAATAAAAGAACATTCCCAGGTCTTTACAACTTCCATTAAACCAATCATCAGTTCGTTTACGCTTACTTGTATCTGGATCATTAATGTGAAATATCTTTTTTTCTAAATAAAGCGTTTGTAACACTATTCATTAAATTAGAGAAATCCTGTAAGCTGGTTTCAATATCATTTATGTTAACATATGATCCTGTAGTTTCAGGTAAATTATATTATTGTTCAACAAATACATTGCGGTTCAAAGCATCAATTTATTCACATCTACGCACACTATTCCATATATATATTTGCAATCTATGGTTATGTGATCATCATCAACAACAATATCGCCATTTAAAACTGCATGTTCATCACGTATATTGTTTTCAAAAGTACATTAAATAATACAATGGTCGGATAAAGGATTGGGATCATGAACATTAAACATTGTAAAAATTATTATAAATAGATTCAGATACAGCAAAATAATCAACAAGACTATAACCTCTGTGTCCCACAAAAGTATATTTACCTATACCTGCATCATTACCGATACGTCCGTTTAATATTCGTAAACCAGTCTGTTTGCAGAAATCTAGAAAGGCAGTACCATTGCTATGTATATGACCCTTATATTGGGAATATCTCGGTAGAATATTATCTATGGGATATTCATCTGGCAAAGTTTCGAACGATTCATTTGAGTCAAACATTACAAAATCTGGCTTATCAGAAGTGCGACTATTAAAGTCTCCCGCCAATAAAATGTTACAATGACCATATCTATCAAACACATTCTGTTCAATAGTATACTCGGTAAAAAAAGTTTTGGACCATGGAATATAAAGTCTTATCAAAAAAAAATTAAATATCTTTTTTTAGTAATCAAGGTCTGCCCTACCCGGTTAATTTGGTACCAGAAACATTAAATTCCAAACAAGATTTGATTTTTAAAAAATATCGCGAACACACAAAGGGTCTGTAAAAAATGTTGCAAAGTCCATAAAAAGTAACAGTTGCAGACATTCGAGTAACCAATAAAAAGATTATTATTTGTTTCAAATTTTCATTGTATAAACGATAATTATTGTTGATTGTTGATCTATTGTCAATTATCAACTGAGATAATAAGGGTTATGGTCGAATGTCATGGTTCAGCGATCATTGTACGGGCTGGAACACTGTTTGTGCACGTGCAAAATTTTTGCGGGTATACTCATTATTGTTTATATGTTTTACGTTGACGCCGCCAGCTACTTACGTTTTGCATGTTTTCCTGCATACCGGATGTTGGCGCGCGTGAATTTTATCTCGACCCTAGGGTGAGATGGAAATATCTAGCCCCGGTAAAATGACGTATATCCTTATCCGGTATGCAAGAAATACAGTTATCACTCACGGCCATTGGGGATGGACCATGATTAGTAGGACTGACAGGGGTGTCTTCACGTGCCGAGTACAGGTTGTTCAAGCTAACCGACTCATTTGAACTTGGCTGTGGTTGAGTAGATACTATTTATTATACCTCACGTTGACACTCCTGTATAAATTGCCCATACTCCTAGCGTGAAGCAATTTTTACTGTTCACCGGTAAATACACGATTTTGACGTCACGGAAAGTATACAAATATATTTTGGGCTTTTCCAATTACGACACGCTTTGCGCAGTTGGAAATCAGTGGACCTTATTAAAATACAGTTGAAGTTATGTCAGTTGTAAGACGCTCAGTTTACCAAACGACAATAAACATTTTGTTACTTTAAATCAAAACTAGTATAAAAATATATATATATATATATATAAAAACAAATATTGGGATTTTTTCCCCCTCATATATTACAATTTTAATCAAAACAATTTTTGTTCTGTATAATAAAATAAATATTGCATCCCAGTGAGGGTGACAGCGGATATTGTCAACCTTTGAACAAATAATGACAACCTCGGCTTGACAATACCCACTGTCACCCTCACTAGGATGCAATATTTATATAGTGGTACAGCGATGCCTTCGTCAAACACGGGAAAATCTACCAATCTACTTTGTTGCATGACAGTGTCCCAGTCAAAAGATTCGTCCTGTATTGTTTGCCTATTGCACACGAGTTTGGCCGAATAAATAATACGCACAGACAATTGGGGGTTATCCTTCTTAATGTCAGCTACGCAGTCCCTATTTTAACTGTAAATAACTCATGAATATGAATGAGTCACGCGTGAAGTAGTTTTAAATCGACGAACATCCCAAAAGTAGGTATATAAGCAGAAATCGATGCGTACAATTTCACGTAATTTTGCGTAATATTTGCTCGCTTAAATACACAATTTCGACATGAGATGGTGAATACGAAGTTACAAATAAAAACACGCCTGCGAAGAAAAAATCGATTGATATATAGACTCTGTAGCTTTAATGTATATATATAAAGGCCACAAGCGTTTCCATACCTCACGGTCAACGGAATAGCAAGGGCAACTTTTCAAAGCTTTGGCATTAGCAAGGATCATTTTGACATCATTTGAGTTAATAAAGTTGGCGATAATAGGTATTTTGAAGTTCTGTCCTACTTTGAAGGGGTCAAGCCTGTGTGCACGAGAAATAACGATATGTTTCGTGTCAAGCTGCATTATGTTTGCCAAGAAATCAAACAACACGTCCTTGCAGTTCTCCCAACGGGACTCCTTAAAACCACAAAATATCAAATTGTTCCGTCTTCCACGTGCCTCAATGTCAATGGACTTGTAAGCTAATGTTTTGAGAAGGTTTGATTGCTTATTCGTAACGCTAGCAACACTGTTGATTTTGCTGCAGGTCAATTTTATATAATCATTCGAAACGGAAACCATTTCTTCAGTACTGGCTTTCTCGATTTTGATGTTTAATATTTCATCAAATATCATTGAAAGTTTAGTGTTTGTGGAAGACAAAGTTTCTAATTGAACAGGAGAAAGACAATTACCGCTGGTATTTCTGGTGTTACCACTTTTTCATTTGCTACAGAATTCAAAATCTCCCGTCTCGGTGTTCTCAACCAAATCAACCTGGGAAAAATTGGACGCCATCTTTGTGAAAAGTTTTCCGATCGTGTTTATAACTTTCGCATAGCACAAGAGCACTTAACTAGTCATTTGTAGTTTGATTTTTACATAAACGTAACTCATAAAAGATATTCTTTAAATCCAAAACACACGTTTTTAATTTGAAAACACAGCCTAATTGCTGCCATCTTGCTATGTCACGGGTGGGATTGTTACCAGTTATTAGTCTTGATCTTCTTCGACGCTTGATTGTACATACAAACGTATTGACCGTTAGTGCAGGAACAAAATGAAACCGGAAACACGCGTCTGTAATTATTTTTTCTTACAATTGTTTTGACCACCCATATTTAGTGATGACGTTTCCCACTTTGTTTTATTTATTTAATTTAGTGTTTTTCTGTCGATCCGTTATACCAGAATCTAGGTAAAATGGCTGCCACGTCATTTTTTTTCAGAAGATCTGTTCTAGACATTTGTTGTGAAAACAAACAAGCGTCGCAGATGATCTAGACTATTATGTTATTTGATTTGATTTACTGTTAACTGTTTTTAATCAATTGTTATATGTTATCCCCAAACTCTATCCTGTTATGAGATTCCCCTTTTCCCCCACCTCCTCGTTATAGTTACCTTACAAGGCAAGCCGTTCCTTTCAAAAGGAAAATTCATTATAACTTGAGACCCACAGCAGACATATTGTAATGTTTAATCTTGCTCTTTACCTTATTTGTATTTTTTAAATGTGAAATACATGTAGTATGTTTTAACTAAATGGGAGATAACGCTGATACTTGTACATTGGAATACAAAAAAGTAAGCAAAGAAGATCAACCTGAGTCATGCCGATGATTTAAAATACAATATAAAATAGCATTACATTTATTTAAGCTAGATGTGCATAAGGGCTTGCTAAACTTTATTTTTTCAGTATATATATAAATACACAGTCAAGCGCCAGAACGAACACGTTTCAATTACCCTTCATAACGTAAAAGTTGTTCAACACATTTCAGGACGACATGCGGCAGGAAAACTGAATTGCAGTTTACAAAAAGATGATGCTGACATGATGATGATGATGCTGATGATGATGATGAAGATGACGACGACGACGACGACGACGACGACGATGACGATGATGTTGATGACGATGACGATGACGATGATGATGATGATGATGATGATAATGATGATGATGATGCACTTACTCCGGTATTTTAATGCCCCAGACTAAACACCTTTCCCTGGGAAACATAAGTTAGTTACCTCTCTTAGAATGCTCTTCACAATAAGATTGGTTCTTTCTGTGTGACACGCCCATTGATTGGTTCTTTATGTGTGACACGCCCATTGAGTGGTTCTTTATGTGTGACACGCCCATTGATTGGTTCTTTTATATTTGAAAACCTTTGCCTTCATCCTTGATACCGTCTGGAATATTGAGCTGTTTATTTGTTTATTTTTCTTCTCTGACAAACGTTTTAATGCGAAATCTTAGAATTATATATGTCTGATGTGGTTTTTAGAAACTGAGTCAAATATTCGGTGGTTACGTATTGTGATTCAACAAAAAACATAGGAATATAGGATAATTAAACATTAAGCATTTCTTCTTTTTTGTTTATGCTATTCGAGACAACTCAAGCTATCATAGAACAACATACTTGAATTAAGTCCCCTTTGATTGTTTACAAAACAATTATTTCTGTTTCAGTTTAACTGAAGCGCATATTGTGAAGATTGCGACGTGATATTGTGCGACTTTCATTCTTTTATTCTGTTTTTTTTTTATGATCGATTATTACTCTCTGACTCTGATAAAACATAATTAATATTATATATCACAGCGTCTACACGTGCTGACATTGCGTGTTATCTGTGAGGAAGAATATCTAGTAGACGTCCCTGGTGTTATATACAAATATTATACCAGAAAGTCCATACCTATAACCACATTCTTATATTATGTCGGTGTTATAACAGAACCATATAACATGCTGATTTGATTTAAACATATTTTATTGCCATATATGTACAAGTACAATGCAATCGGGTCGGGCCACAAGTGCTACCCACATTAGTTACGGCCCTTCCCTACAATGTAGTTTTAACAAATATAATGAATGGCAATTGCTATTAACGGTATCAATAAGCTGGATTCACTACAACATGATATGTAGTAGAAGATGTTAAGATAATAAGAAAATAGGAAAAAAAGAATTAAAGAAAAAGTAGAAGTGGAAGAAAGAATAATGCAACACATGTAACATTGCTCGGGTTGATTAAACAGATACAATGTAATGGCAAACTTAAATAAATCGATGACTATCTCTAATAAAGTTTTAAACAGAATTAAAAATCAAATCATTGTCTTGTGTTGTAAGATCTAATCTTCCAAACAATAATGTATTTGAGCTTAAAGGATGAAACGAACGTGTTGACTGGAAGAGTTCGAGCCTTTCAACATTGAATTGCATACATGCAAAGAAGAAATGATTCGCATCTTCATTACCCTGACCGCAAATGCATTGAGGCGATTCGCGTAAATGATTTTGAAAAAGGTCATTATTGAGATTACTACATGAATTTCTTATCCTAGCATGCATAACAGAAAAAAACGTACACCAGAAAAGTAAAAACTAGGAACATTTGAATTAGTAAATATTATTCGCATAAGCTGACCTTTGAATGTGTTTAATGAGCCTGGATTTCTAATATCTAAAGGTAAATCATTCCAGAGTTTCATAGCTGATGGAATAAATGAATTCATAAAAATAGAGGTTCTAACTGAAGTCTGCGAGAAATTTTCTGCGTTCCTGAGGGGATATGGAGTTTCTTCCGCTACGGTTCTTGGCAGTAGATTTGCCAGGTATTCAGGCACTGTTCCGTTTTTCATTTTATATACAACAGAAAGTTATTGGAACTTACGCCGTTCTGATAACGTTAACCATCCTATTTCATTCATTAAATTAACAATAGATACCGAACGGGTAAGACCGGTCACAATACGTGCAGCTTCATACTGTATTTTTTCAAGTTTATTTTTTTCATATTCGCTGCAGCCATCCCAAACAATAATAGCATATTCTAAGATTGGACGGACATACGATAAATAAATTTGATTTAATGCCTTACGACTTAGTGTAAATTTCAAAAGCCTCATAGTTCCAATGATTTTGGAAGCCGAAAGAGAGATATTTTCGATATGCATATGCCATTTGCCATCATGTCTCAAAGTAAGGCCTAAATGTTTATGGTGTTCAACAAACGACAACTGGGTGTTGTCTAAAATAAGATTAGGCCGACGCTGTTCATTGTTTTTTGAAAAAAATAATGCTTCAGTTTTACTGGCGTTTAACTGAACTAAAAAAAAATTTGACCAGTTTGAAACAGTGTTTAAATCATGGTTTAGAATACCCTCCATATCATCAATTCTTGAAGTGGATAATGAAAAAGAACTATCATCGGCAAACAAACGAGCTATGCTTAACATATTTTCGGATATATCATTAACATATATTAAAAATAAAAGGGGTCCGAGCACAGAGCCTTGAGGAACGCCCGCGGTTATGTTTTTGATTTCAGAATACGCGTTTCCGACGAATACTTGTTGCCTTCTATTATTAAGATAACTTTCAATCCAAGAAAGTAATTTACCATGAACTCCATTTTGCTTAAGTTTAAGCGCTTTATGCCATACCCTACCAAAAGCTCTAGAGATATCTGCGAATACAATACACGTATATTGTTTGGCGTCAAAAGCTTGACAAATATTATGATATATATCGATAAGTTGATGAACTGTCGAATGGCCTGTGAAAAAAACAGATTGATTTTTGAAAAATAAGTTATTAATATGTAAATGGTTATAAATAAACTTATAAACGACCCGTTCAAAAACTTTCCCTGCACAACTTAGCAGCGAGATCGGTCTATAATTAGTCGAAATATATGTAAGACCTCTTTTGAAATTTCCAAATGTCCGGAAAATAAGATTCGTTCAACGATCTATTATATAAAATACAAAGAGGTTTGCAAATCGTTACAGCTGTTTCTTTCAGTACCTTTTGACTTATTCCATCGTTTCCTGTTGCTTTGTTAACGTCTAATATTTTTAAAATATCCATAATTTCTGATTCGGTAACAGAAATATTGTCTAAACAGGCATCTGTTTTTGTAACAAAAATTGGTAAAACTGCGTTCGTTTCATCGATTGAGGCAATTGAAACAAAAAAAACATTTAAACAGTTTGCTTTATCAACATCAGATACAGAATATATTATTTCCCCGTTCGATAATGTAGTTTTTAATGGGGGTATAGTTTCAGAATGTTTGTTTGACTTAATAAGGTGTTTTAAAATTTTCCAATATTGACGAGGATTGTTTGAACTGGATTCGATTAATGTACTTTCTATATTATTGAAAAAAGGTTCTTTTACATATTTTTTTAAATGATTAACTTTATTTCTGAGACGTTTGTATGATATCCAATCCGAATTAGAACGAGATTTAATTGCGATACGTTTTTTTCGTTCACGTTGTCTTGAAGTTCGACGAATCTAAGAATCATACCAAGGTTTACCATTCGGTCGTATAGTTACTTGTTTAGAGGGTATGCATATTTGAATTAATTCCATAAACTTACTCGTAAAATCATTGCTCGCAACTTCTAAATCATTATTATGAAGAAAGGACATATCAGTATCTACTATGTTTAATTTGATAAAATCACCATTTTTATAATTCCAAACTTGTCTTGTGAATGATGATGTAATAATTTGATTAAAATTAAAACAAATGTATGTACCGAAATGGTTAGTAACGTCCCGTGGTGTTATAATAATACCAAAGTCATGTGCTTTAACAGAATCTGACATAACTACTGGATCAATTAAAGTTGAAGAATTGTCAGTGACTCGGGTTGGTTCTGTAATTACATTGGTGAGATTATTTATCAACATTATATCTCTCAGTTGGTGATTATCCAAGTTTAACTGGTCCTCATTTACATCTCCAACTATAATTATACTCTTTGCTCTTTCTAACGATTGCTCAATACTTAAATTAAATCTGTTCCAGAAGTCTACACTACTATTTGGTTTACGATACACGGTGCATATAAGTATGGTTTCGTTACGATTTTTAATTTCAATCCATATAGATTCTGGTAAAACATGTTCGAGTTCATGTACTCTTTTGGATATTATATTTGACGAAACATACAATAAAATACCTCCAGAATGAGCAGTGCTGTCTTTCCTATAAGTAGTAACAAAATTTTCAATTAATAAGAAATCGTCAGTTATTTCATGTGTAAGATGTGTCTCGGTAAAACACAACATACCAAAGTCAGTATAATTATCCTTAATAAATTCAAGTTTATTTCGAATGCTTCTAATATTAAGATGAAATAAAGTTAAGCTAGTATCAGTTGACATTGATGGACCTGGATTTAGTTCTACATCTCCAGAAGTAATGATTAATGATAAAGCAACTAGTGCAAATTCTAAATTTAAAATACTCAATTTTAAATACTCCGTGACATTTTTAACGTAATACGCAAACATTTAGTTAAACATGATAGTATATAAACAAACATGTTTAATGGTGTCGTTATAAATGTCATTTTCTTGGGAATGCCACTACAGATACAATGAAAGAGGCCAATAGCCACCCTCCAACACATTATATCGTTACCCATTGGGCAATAAAGACACTCTCAACATGTAACACATGTATATGGAGGGTGGCCAACCTAGTACAAGCAAGACGCCTGAGTCAACAAACCGAGCAAGGAAATGTGCATCTGCAAGGAAAGGGAAAATAGTAGAGATAGAGAGTATCGTAAAAAAAACAACATGTAATGCAGACAAGTTCATACTACTTATCGAACTCGAAACGAGCAAAGATCATACAGAAAATCAGATAACTTAAGTTAAGTTAAGTTGGTGCATTCACTAAATACTTGATAATGTGACATTTAACTAATATAAATACTGAATTGTCATTTTCGTCATCAAAACATATAAACATAGTCATCATCCATAATTACGAAACAATAAAAATCATCATAATCATTAATATTATCGTCACGTAATTGGCAATACCATTATCATCACATCAATCCAATCATCCACATTAACATCATTATCATTTTCATCATCATAATCATCACTACATCAACACAATCATTTTCCCATCAAAATATTTCTCATCAAAATATTTTTCATTACATAATCATCATCACATAAACACAATTTTCAGTCTGTCAACATCATTATCATCACAATCAACAAATCATTTCGCTGACATCTATCAAATCGTCAACATATTAATATCACTTCATTTTCATTTGAATATCGCCGTTATCATCGATTGTATCAACATTAATAATAATAATAATAGTAAAAATATAACATGCTAGAATGAACACATATTCATTGTTTTTTATCTTACGTTATGTCGAATGTGGTCAATATTATAATAAGTGGTGAGCTCGGTTAGGTTGCTGGTTAAAGCTTTATGACAAGGGGAATAAGTCTGCCAACACGAAATTCAAAGTTATTGGACATGTGCAACAACTTTTCCTGGGATAACAAGAAGATATTTGTGAAGTTGCAAGAACATCGGCAAAATACATTTCAAGTTATGTCCAGCTGTGAGCTCAGTTAGGTTGCAGGTTAAAGTTTTATGAAAAAGGGCAGAACTCCTCCGAGATGAAAATCAGAGTTATTGGACACATGTAAGGAAATTTCTTGAGGTAAGAGATGAAGATGTGTGTGAAGTTTCACAAACATAGGTCAAATACTTTTCAGGTTATGGCCAACACTTAGGCTTCATGTTAAAGTGTTGAAGGACGAACGACGACGATGGACGACGATGGACATAGTGATCAGCATCATCATCATCATGTCCATTTTCCTATTCTATTTTGTTGTTGTATCTTTAAAAAGTGTATTCCAAGGTCTTGATAAATTAATACGTTGAGTATGTTTTAAAAAAGCTGTGCATGTTAAAAAAACGTTAAAATCTATGCATACACTTCGCGAGTAGCTATCCATGAAAACAGCTGGACACTTGGACTCTTTAGTAAAGCCAAGAAAATAATAGTCGTGTTTCAGGTTCCCAACCGACCCTATATTTTGTCCCGACCCTAACCTTTTTCCCAAGTTTCAAAAAAAAAATCGCGATCTCTTGTTCCGCGATGATGACAATATTGTTTTCGTTCTTTATTCGTCAATGCTTTAGTCCGACGGAAGTACTACGATTGGTGTATCGCTTGTTTTTACCCGGCAATGGCTGATGCAGCAAGGCTTATGGCCTTCAAGGTAGAACAGTAGAACAGTCCATTATAATATGAATTTTAGGCACTGCCTAAGACCGAGCAGAGCTCTTAAAATTAACACCCACATGATATATCGGATCGCATATAAAATTTAACTTGTAAACCAAATATTTTACTCTTAATAATTATTCTATATTGTTGTGATAAAATACTAACCTATCTTATGTTTCTTGTCAATCAACATATGAGTAAATTAATTGACTATTCATAATTTCGATCATCAAAATCAGCTGACCAAGCAATGGCCTAGGCATTTGACACACCTCTAAATTGTGGTAGGTGGTAAACTCAAACTCGATCTTTATCATAGTTTGTTTGTTTGTATGGTGTTTTACATCATTTTCAACACATGTAAGGTTATATACTAGTATCACGGTCGATTTTTTTTGTGTTGGAGGCATCCACACACTTTTCCTGGGTAGAACCAGTACTGTAAACCTCCCGTCATCCGTAAGAATCGACACTTCCTCACTTACAAATCGAGCTCCCAGTGTAATTCGAACCCAGCGATGAGAGGTGAAGGTTTAGAATGCAACGTCGTTAACCATTCGACTACGGAGACGCTTCGTCTTTATCATAGATGTTCAACCAAGTTTATTGTAAAGGTTAAGGTATTTACGGTGTGCTTTTTTTTAAAACCAAATTTTGAAAATTATCTTATTTTTACTCTTTCAACTCAAGAGGCACCTTTCCTGGGTTTATATTGTTTTCCAGAGAGAATTATTTTGTATCACACATATCTTTTTGGCAGCTACTACAAACAGTGTCACTGAACATTTTCAATTCAGTTCTTCTTTCTAGACAAATTTCGCATTTAGAAAAAACGTACGACATCTGTTCTATTTCAAAGGCAAGTATAGCCCCCATAGCAAGGTTGAATTTTTCATCTTTCTGTAATGGTGCAGCTTCTGGTATGTCATTTATTTGATATGTTTTGATAATATACCTTTTTTCCCGTTTATTTCTCATTTCCCTTTTCTTTGATTCTGACTGTGTTTCGTTTTCAAGAGGTTTTGATTCCTAGTTTCCTACATAAAGATTGGATGGCATTGGTTATATTAGAGTTGGAATTTGAGTCCTTATTTGGTTCAGTATATGGTGTACTAATATAATTTTCTGAATTATGTTTGCTCTTGTTGCCATGCGTGTTTTCGGTGGGTGATATTCGCTTTTTACTTTTACTACTATCAGCATCATTAGAACTTGAAACTGTTTATTGTTCAAAAGTAAGTCAATGGTTGTACATGACAATTCTCCTTCAATGGTTGAAAAAGAATACATGTGATATTGCTCTGCACCAAACTCATGTTACATTGATGTTGTAGCCTAAAATGGTAGACACAGTTTCAATCTCACAAGCTGTGGCCCACCCTTGACCATTTATCATTTCCCTCTCGTATTAAAGTTTGGTCATGTCAGGACTGTGGTAAATTTGGACTAACTCCTCCATGCCAAACCTGTTATCAGCAATATTATAAAATTATTGCCTTTCAGTGAGGTCGATATGTGTAAATATTACATATTTGTCTGTGATTTGTATAGAAAATACTGGGAAGAGAAAAGCTATATCAACTCGTTTGTTCTACTGGGAAATATCTCTCTGGTGTAAAAAGGCATTAATCATTAGAAATATTAATAAAGTCATTTTAAATTATGTAATATATAGTTTAATAACCAGTGTTTTTGAGATACTGAAAATATCTCCCGAGGTAGAGAAATGGCCCCTATATAAAAACTCGTGCTCCGCACTCTTTCTTATATCGGGGCCATTTCTCTACCTCGGGAGATATAGAGAAATGGCCCCTATATAAAAACTCGTGCTCCGCACTCGTTCTTATATCGGGGCCATTTCTCTACCTCGGGAGATATTTCCCGTATCTCAAAAACACTGGTTATTAAACTATATTTATCGACCTGATATCGTCTCGGTCGATAATACTTTTCTCAGGTCGATAAATGCAACACATATCGACCGAACCTAAAAGGCAACAATTATTTTATTATTAAATCAAATTATTCATGGAATTTTGAAATTTTTGAAATTTTGAATTTTTGGAATTCTGAAATTTTGAAATTTTGAAATGTTGAATTTGAAATTTTTGAATTTTGAAATTTTGAATCTTTGAAAAATTTTGGAATTTTGAATTTGAAATTTTTTTTTGAAATTTTTGGAATTTTGAATTTGATTTTTTTTTTTGAAATTTTGAAATTTTGGAATTTTGGAATTTTTGAATTTTGAAATTTTTGAATTTTGAATTTTTTGGAATTTTTGGAATTTTAAATTTTTTGAAATTTTGAATTTGGAAATTTTGAATTTTGAATATTTGAATTTTTGAATTAGTTTAATTTTGACAACCAATAACAAATAATAAAACAACTTCTAATGATAAGCATATCGCTTCATTCGTAACTACTTGCGACGGGATTAGCCGAACTAGTACGAATACTCCAAACTACGAAAAGAGACAATCGTCCAAGTGAAACAGACTGATCCCCTGATGATTTGAGGAAAAAATCCGAAATTGCCGAACACAATTTCATCAATGGCGGCGCTTCCGGTGCGACACAGTTTTTTTGCCCAGCCACCCGTACGATTTCAACATTTGCACATGTGTTACCATTAGCCGATCATCGTCGGCCGGCTGCGCCGGCCGAGCTCTGCTCGGTATTAATGTCGCAGTTTCAGGGTTTAATACATTAACATTGGTTTAATGAAGGTTAGTTTAATTTGACAATCAATAACAAATAATAAAACAACTGCTAACATTCTTTTAATGCATTTCATAAATATCGCTTCATTCGTAACTACTCGTCAATATCCCGAAGAATGACGGGATTAGCCGAGCTAGTACGACTACTCCGAATAAGCGTTTATCAAACTCCGAAAAAAGACAATCGTCGAAGTGAGACAGACTGATCCCCCGGATGATTTGTGGAAAAAATCCGAAATTGCCGAACACAATTTCATCAATGGCGGCGTTTCCGGTGCGACACAGTTTTTTTGCCCAGCCAGGTACGATTTCAAAACTTGCAACATGTGTTAAATTACCATTAGCCGATCATCGTCGGCCGGCGCTGCTCGGTATTATTTATGTCATTTATAGACATAGAGTCACCTGCTATAGATGTTTGAACCTAAAACCGTTTGACACTTCTAGTCACAATATAACCTGTAGATATAGATCGCGGAGTAACTCGCAGGCTGATCAGGTGCTATACTGTTCGCTTCTCATCAGTATACTTCTGAAGAGCACCATTTTGTAAAACAAATGGAATGGTCCAAATTCAAAGAAAGAACAGTTCATTACATTCTAGCAATATATTACTACATCTTGTTTAGTCGGACAATTGTAGGATGTTGGTAAATTTATATTAGCATTGTTAGAGAGGAACTTCTGTGTGGGGCACAAGTAAACAACTTTCTTAAAACTTAAAATACAATTAAATGGACTGAAGGCAATCTGGAACAAGTTGGGTGGTTAACCCAAATACAATTAAAACCATTTAATGTTGTATGATTCAATTTCATGTTATTAAAATATGCAAATGCATTCATTGGACTTAGTGTTCCATTCAATGTAATTAATATTTATTAATATGTTAGGTCTGTAAATTGTTGAATTCCTAACCATAAATATTCTTTAGATTGCCTCCAGTCCCTTTAAATAAGATCAAAATGTTGATTTTCATAACACGCTCTCATACAGTTCTGAAAGTGTTGGGTGTTAAAATAAATCAAATTATATCATGTATCATTGTATCATTTGTTTTTAATAGAAATGATTTTTATGACTAATAAAATTAATGTGCTTTAATCCACTTGTTTAGCATATTTAATACTTCCAGTTTTAGAATAGCAACATAGAGAGCTGTGTGTACTTTTATGTACGTTGCATGTTTTATTGAAACAATATTCCAGTCAAATGCATGTTTGTTCTGCTCTGTGACGTTTCTTTCCATCTTCATGTGATGAGTTCAAAGTCCATTTTGGAGCAATTTTAAATTATATATTTTAATATATACATCCTTGAGGCCCTCAAAATCAGAGTTTAGGATTATGTTTTCTGGTTGCAATTTCTACCTTCGTGTAGTCAAAAAAAAAAGAAAAAAAAAGGAAATCGACCTACCTATCCTAATTGTTTTGAGCAGGAATCCTGAAACACGACTTTTGTTTACTTGGCCTAAACACCAAACAATTTTTTACACGTCATAATTATGACCCCACCTTTTCTGGTGATTGTTCACAAGCGTTATTACGTAATACTTACTTGACTTGAAGTAGGTCTGGACTAGATTTGAAGTTGCAATCAGAGCACTAACATACGAATTGTTTAACATTGGTTTATATGGGTATTTTGTTTAGTGGTTTCGTACCTGTATACATTATGCGTCGTCCTGGAACTTAATAAACGACCCACGTAGTTTTGAGAAAGATTTCGAATTGTAATATCTCAACATGTGTGTCAGGTTCAAGGTCATGAGATAACGACACCGCTGTCCCTCGTTATAGTTTTACATAGTATACCAGTATACCATACACGTTTGTACTCCATCATTGGTGACGTTGATTTGCTAGTGATTAATATTAACCGCGTGTATAAAATGGCGGAAAGAGTACGTTGATTAACGATAACATAGTTTTCCTCACTGATAATATATAGATCTACGAAAAAGGATGAAGAGCGACATTTGAAAATATAAAAAATGAATTTCAGATAAATTAGTTGAATAATTAAAAAGATACTAGTTATTGGTATAGTTACGGAGTATAACGTAGAAGTGTGTGTATACGGAACAAAAAAAAAAGACGATACGAAAGGAAAAGCTGACGACTGCATTATAAACAATGCGCTCCAAACTGCCTATAGTAGTTGTAGTGTTGCTTGCGTTATGTGCAGTGCTGGTATTTCAGAGGTCTAGAACTGGGGATATATGTAGCGTGATATCAGAGCCGTACCACCTGGTTCCATTATATATGAGGCAAAGTGACTCTGCAGCAGACGACAGTACTTCCATTTTACAGAATACGTTAAAAGATGAAAGAAATAAGCTGTCTAAGGATCTTAATAACTTGCGGAAGAAGCTAGGACAACAGGACTGTGAGGTATGTAATATCTTATACACGTGGTACATATCTATTAATTTTAAATTTATATTTCTTAAATGGTAATCATCATCATCACCGTCATCATCATCATCATCATCATCACCATCATCATCATCATCATCATCATCATCATCATCATCATCATCATCATCATCATCATCATCATCATCACCACCACCATCATCATCATCATCTTCATCATCATCATCATCATCATCACCGTCGATAGTCATCATAAATCATCATCATCATCATCATCATCATCATCATCATCATCATAACCAACATTTTCATTTAACATCATCATATGTATCCTCAAATATCATCATACTGATTTGTCATCGACCGTATCATCCTCAGTTATCATCGTCCCCTTCGTTGTTTAAATTCCGTGGAATATGACATGAATTCTGCTCAAATTTAGTAAAGACTCACCTAAGTATTAGCTCTGGGTATAATAATGTAAGTTTAATGTAGCTTAAATGTTTATTCTAACCTTCCATAATTTCATTTAAATTTATATTAAAAAAAGAATGTCCAGGAGCGGATCTAGGATTAAATGTTGCTTTTAAATGTTTTAAGATAAATCTAAGTCCGAACAACAATCCGATAAAATTAAAAAACATTCTATTTAATTCTTACAATTTCAGCAATTCACTATATAACTTAGTTTTGATGAAGAAGGTGTTTTAAATTTGAGTGTATTAGTCCAAATGCTGGAACTCTCAAAGTTTCGGGATTTATATGTTACGACACTTTCGCCAATATTTACAAAGTATGTTGGGTTTTTCTTCCGGACAAAATAAATACACAGACCGAAAACATATATTAGTATACTTCCTAATATAATCGAGTACATTTATTAAACTTCACGTTAGCGACATGAACCTCCAAAGTCGCCATTGTTTGGTAGATCAACGAGTAATAGATACAGACAGTATGGTCTCATCGGGTTGGCTGATTTAAACATTAAGTTGTGTAAATCAACCAGCGCCATGAGACTATACTCTATTTGTTCTGTAGCATGTCCATTTCATCTGTCTGCCATACTCTGACTTGTTATTAGAGTACACCAGGCAAAGACAAAGGAAATACCAGCGACTGTGCTATACTTGTTTTGTAGAATGTCCGTTTCATCCGTCTGTCATACTTTAACTTCCGATAATTGGTAGGTAGAGTACACCAGTCATTCTGACAGGTGTTATATTCAATTAAATGATTTACAAATTTGACAATACAAAGGAAATGCCAGCAACCATACTACAATATCGATTTTAAGATAGTTCAATATTCAAATTTATCCCTTTGGTAGAGATAACAGTGATAATTAATTTTCTTAGTGGAAAAGACTTTGCTCCAGTTCAGTGACAAATGTAAATTTTAAGCGATTTTCCTTGCTTTCCAATATTCTAAAGCTAATGTAACGCCAGTCGTTATCTCACCTTAATCCCTGCACTATCAATTTATCAAACTGTAAATAGAGCGCTTGACGTAGGCCGATCCTTGTAAGTGGCCAGTCATATGTTAGATAAAACGTGGCTTATGTGTTATTAGTTTTAGTATGTATGCCTTAATAACTTTATATAACTATTAAACATGAAAATATCCAAGCATATGCCAATTAATAAATAGCAGGGCGCTTTTAACCTATCTTAAAATAACAGGGGTCGAAATTTGGCCTCTTCCCAATTGCAATTTTTTTGTTAATGAAAGTGACAGACTTTACATAGTTTGTAGGTTAAAATAAATACTCAGTGAAATACTTGATTGATATTAAACCTTAAACATACATTTTAATGAAAGTTTTTCTTTAAAAAACATTCTGACACCTAAATAATAAAACTTCTGTACACGCTTTTTTCCCAATGTTGACTATCTCGCGCTTTTTTCCCCTAAATCAGCAGGTGTAGGCCTTTTCCCAATTTTCTCAAAAATAAGCCCTGAATATTATGTCAATTTATAAATATGCCAAGGCAATTATATAAGATAGCTACATAGTAGTATACTGATCATTGAATACAGTCTTTAGCGAGTTTCGCTAAACATTTCGATAATTTTCGGTCCTTTCGGCTAAAGACATAACGTATACTATTTGTAATTAAATCATACACTAATTGAACGTCGTGGACTCACCTTTCAAGTCAAGGAAAGGTGTTTCAAACGATTGACGCAATTTCTACAAGTATGCATCACACATTTGTTTATGTTTTCTTTTGTTTTTATGTATATATATAAATCATATATGAATTGAACGTCGTGGATACACATTTCAAGACAGTGTTCCAAAAGATTGCAAACAATTTCTACAAGTATGAATCACTGTTAGAAACTGTTCACCTCTTTGCATTCGTTTATTTACTATTATTTTGTTCTCATCATATGACATGCAATTACTACTGTATTCCATATGTACCTAATTGTTAATATGTGTATTTGTAATCTCTGTAAAAGAGGAATTAAAGAGTATATATATATGTAACACAGTTACCTTATTTGGGGCTAATCATAATCGTTGACTAATAGTTAATTGGGAAGATAATTTAAAAATGATACTATGAATTCCAACAACAAGCAGCTTTAATAAATAATTCAATTCAATTCAATATTTTTATTAGGCATAACATAATAAGATGTTTATTCATTTCGTGGTCCGAGTATTAACAGTCATACCCCATGCAACCCCTTCTCCAAGAAGCGAAAACGGGGTTGGCTTGGGGTATGAAATAAAACCGTAATTTTGGCTTAACAAGTTTGCGTATTGTAAAATTAAAACATTTAATAGATAATTTTAAATAGGTTATTGTAATTGTTTCAATGAAAAATATTTTTAAACGTGTTTTATATTGTCTAAATATCCGTTGTAAAATCCTGCTAATTACGCTTTCCCATCGCTTAATGGAATTATAGCAGGACCACGTAATGGCCTTGCTAACTGTTCGTGATGCACTGAACAATGACTAGCATTGGCATTAATGTAGAACATTTTTTCATGCAGAGGTGAAACTTGCATCAGCGATGCACTGTTTATTAGTAAATTACATTAACATGTTGCGATAAGTTTGATACAATATGAACAATATTTTCATAATTATAAGTGTATTTGGCATGAGGAATTAAACATACTTCTTTTATAAGTAACATGATTGGCAATTGGTACAAACAATAATGCACGTGTTGGTGTTAGTTGGAATTCAGAAATATCACGGGGTTTTGAATAAATACTGTTGCAAAGACCAAAGACGTCACTACGCTACACCAACGCACACTCAAAAATAGGATCAGCTTGTGGATTTTCATTCATTAATGTCGCGGAGTGAATATATACCTTATAATTTACAAACACAAGCACAAATAAAGCAAAGAAATGCTTACTTCGTAGTTTTAATGTCGCAAGTTTAGCATTTCAATATATTTTAATTATAACGTGCATATACTTTAGATGGTTTAAACTTGGCGATACAATGTTACATACGTCAATAACGTCATTATGATGATGTTATTTATCGGCAATATTTTATGCTGTGATTATATAAAATGTATTTATTTGACCAATCAATATAATAATCCATTTTAATAAAGAAAATAAAATTTATAGTTTGCATCATGGTGAGATCATGTTTTCATTTTCACGGTATAGAATGCCGGAAATCAATTTTGTTTTAAAATTTAAAAAAAATGTGTTTATTTTTTTAGAAAAATAGCTGTTAAATTTATATCGTTAAGAGTTAACATGGTAGAACTAAGAGAATGGGTCCTCATTTAAAAAGATATGATAATTATATAAAAACGTCGGTCAAATATTTTAGTATGTAGTCATTTGGAAACGTGAGAAGGCTCAGACATATTTTCAAAGAAAAGTTCGTCTGAGTTGATGTGAAAGTATAAACTTTGATGAGACGTAACTGAACTAAGAAATAAGTGATGAGCAGATTATAACTGTCCAAGTCGCTGACATTCTTGAGTCTACGACGGTGACTTTTTTATAAATAATGTCTCAGCCGGTAACCTTTTTCAATCTGAGCCCGTGATTTTTTGTGTACACGGCCTTGTAGTAAAACGATGTCTGCGCCGTTGACTTTTGCATTTTTCTTTCCCACGAAATATGTCGTTTTCTTGGTAAATAGTAAACGGAATCAATTTCTGTTTCGAGGTCTCGAGAGATTGCTTATCAATATCTAAAAAAACAGTGCCCAAATCTGCCAAAATATACCCAGGAGACTGAAGGGAAGTTTATTTTCACCGCTTCAAATTGGATTCACCGATTTGCCGGCTGCATTTTATGCTGATTTTAAAGATAAAATCCATTTTGTGGAGAGTATTTATGACTTCGGGTAAAACTTTGAACAATGCCGATTACACACATACAAAGCATCTGTGAATTAAAACAATATTTGTCCCATAATCACTAGGATAAGTCAACACCCACCTTTGAACGTTTATCTCATCCGCCATCTTGGTGTGTTCATGCCGATTCCAAAAATGGACAAGCCGGTGCGCGATCACGGCAGTGTACATGTATTTTTTAATTCATTTTCACGTTAACTTCCTTTGTTTCGTTACATTTTCAGTTATCATTCAGGAAAAAAGTGTGTACTTCTGACTTGAACCAATAATTAGGTTTGCGTCGCTTTCCACTGGGCCACGCAGCATTTTATAGCTGATTCAGCACAAAATGGCCATCGAAACAAATAATGTGCTTATTATTAAAGGGACACACAGCTATCTTAAAGGGACACCGGCAATCTTGATTGCTTTAAAACGTCAGGCGTTCCGTTAGTTTTTCTATATAACTTACATTTGTTCAGTCATTAGTCATTAGTATAAATCAAATTGTTTTTAGCTCTACTGGCTAAAGGCCAGGAGAGCTTATGCGATCACTTTTCGTCCGTCGTCCGTCTGTCCGTCCGTCCGTCTGTTAGCAATTTTATAAAATCGACATCTCCTCTGAAACCGCTTGACCGTCTGTTAGCAATTTTTTTTAAATCGACATCTCCTCTGAAACCGCTTGACCGTCTGTTAGCAATTTCTTTTAAATCGACATCTCCTCTGAAACCGCTTGACCGTCTGTTAGCAATTTCTTTTAAATCGACATCTCCTCTGAAACCGCTTGAAGGATGTTGATGACACTTCATCACAATGTTACTTCATCACAATGTCAGATTTGTGTTTTTCGCGATGACCAGTCATCCAAGATGGCCGCCATGGCTAAAACTAGTTCAAATTTAAGAAAATTTCAAACGATATCTCCTCCGAAACCACCTATTCCATTCTTGTGAAATATCATCTACATGTTCCTTGGGTTGGCCTCTATCAAGTTTGTGTTTTTCGTTATCGTCGAAAAATCAAAATGGCCGCCACGGCGACTCAAAATTTACATAGAGTTATATAGGAAAAGTTTAAAAATGGCATCTTCTTTGAAACCGCTTTAAAAATTTTGATGAAACTTAATCACAATGATATTTGGGATAGTCCCTCTCAGATTTGCTTTTTTGCGGCCGCCAATCATCCAAGATGGCCACCATGGCTAAAACTAGGTCAAATTTAAGGAAATTTTAAACGACATCTCCTCCGAAACCACTTATTCCATTCTACTGATATATCATTTACATGTTCCTTGGGTTAGCCTCTATCAAGCTTTTGTTTTTGGTATTGTCGAATAATCAAAATGGCCGCCACGGCGACTCAAAATTTATATAGAGTTATATAGGAAAATATTAAACATGACATCTTCTCTGAAACCGCTTGAAGGATTTTGATGAAACTTAATCACAATGATATTTGGGATAGTCCGTCTCAGATTTATGTTTTTCGCGGCCGCCAGTCATCCAAGATGGCCACCATGGCTAAAATTAGGTCAAATTTAAGTAAATTTCAAATGACATCTCCTCCGAAACCACTTATTCCATTCTTGTGAAATATCATATACATGTTCCTTGGGTTAGCCTCTATCAAGTTTGTGTTTTTCGTTTTTGTCTAATAATCAAAATGGCCACCACGGCGACCCAAAGTTTACACAAAAAAAATTGCTTTAAGCCTTTCATCCATTCATCAGATAAATAATTAATAATTTAGAAAAACTAACGAGACCCCGCGAGTTTTATAAAAAAAATAATAATCAGTGGGTGTGTTTATAAATGTATATGGTTATAAGCGCGTCATATAGCTAACTGTTGTGGTTTAGAGGTAGAACATTTTGTTTCAATCGTAGTTCGAATCCCCGTTACTCCTACTGATTCTTCCTTGTCCGTTTGCATTACATATAGCAGGTGTTGCAAGTATCGTGTCTCAACCGGGACTCGAATCCAGTGTCTAGCGCTCTCCTCTAGGAGTTATCGAGGAGTGTCTCAACCGGGACTCGAACCCAGTGTCTAGCGCTCTCCTCTAGGAGTTATCGAGGAAACACGGTTAGCAATCGAGTAATCAATATTTACACGTAGCCGGTTACACATCCCCTCCAGACTGTGTCATTCATATTTGACTTACTAATAGTGCATGATAATCCATTATCGTACCAATTCCATTTATATACGCCGTTCATACTTCAGTATATGCTGTTCAAATTCTATTAGTATACGATGTTCAAATTCCAATATACGACGTTGAAATGCTTTTATACGCCATTCATATTCCATTATACGATGTTCATATTCCACTATTATAATGTGTTCAAACTCCAGTATACGCTGTTCAAACTCACTTATACGCTGTTCAAACTCAATTATACGCTGTTCAATCTACATTATACGCTGTTCAAACTCAATTATACGCTGTTCAAACTACATTATACGCTGTTCAAACTCAATTATACGCTGTTCAAACTCAATTATACGCTGTTCAACTTCCATTATTATACTGTGTTCAAATTCCATTAGACGCTGCTCACATTCCATTATGAGATGTTCAAATTCCATTATACGCTGTTCATATTTCATTATACACTGTTCAAATTCCATTATACGCTGTTTAAATGCCATTATACACTGTTTAGCTTCCATTGTAAGATGTTCAAATTCCATTATATATATATATTTTTTTTTTTTTTTTTTTTTTTTTTTTTAAGGTTTGGCCTGGCTGGTCAATGCTGTTTATTTTTTTTATATTTCAATATTTTATTTCTTTTAATACATATATGCAAAAACAATATAAGGTGTATGGCAGTACAAAAGTTACATATACATGAATGTAGTCATTCAATAGCACAGAACAGTTATATTAAAGTGTCGTTTTACATGTATGTATTCCAAGAAATAAGTTACATTCAGCGGCAGAGACTAGAGGTAGTAGAAATTGAGAAAAGAAAAAGAAAAAAGAAAAAAGCGAGAGAGAGAGAGAGAGAGAGAGAGAGAGAGAGAGAGAGAAAATTTATTACCGAATACTGTTCAATTTTCTGTGTTTAAACGTAAAACTTCCCACTTTTTTGAATGATATTCCAATTTGTCTTTCGAACTGGCTATAATATGCTCTATATGTTCAATTTTGTGTATGTATGAGATGAAAGATGTAAAACTAGGAATCGTTTTCGCATACTTATTCTTGAAAATAAAATACTTTGCAATTATTAAAACACAGTTTAAAATATCTGAATACGATTTATCTTGAATAAAACCAAATGAAATCATTTGGAAAGTCAATGCAAAAGGAATATTTTTGCTGTTTAAAAAGTTATGTATTTCTGTCCAAAAAGCTCTACTAAATGGACATTCCCAAAACAAATGTTCAATTGTTTCAACGTGCATATTGCAAAAATCACAGAGACTTGTGTTACTAATTTTGCATTTATATAGAAATTTATTTGTGGGTATAATTCTCATTATATATTTATATTGAAAAGATCTAAGTTTTGTATCTATCGTGCTTTTGAAAGGTGTGGTATGAATGAGTTTCCAGTTTATGTTTGTTATAGTTTCTTCCCATTTTTGGTGAGGTTTAATTTGTAATTCTGTTTGCATGCGTTCCACTTGAATGTTATATAATAATTTGTTGACACTGTTTTGTTTTCCTATTTGTTTCAGTAAGCTTTTTTCGCTATAGTGTGTCGTTCTATCTTCTGTTTTTAGTTCCTGTTTCCATTTGTTTGGTATGCTTTGAACAATTGTATAGTAGCTCAAGAATTCAGAATTATGAATGTTATATATTGTTTTTAAATGTGCAAATGTATAAAATTCTCTAATTCTATGGTTATACAGTTGTTCAATATATTTAATACCCAAATTATCCCACGTTTTGAAGTAAATAGTATGTCCTTGATGTTTTATGTCCGAGTTATTCCATATTATCTGTTTGGAAATGTTGTTAGCTTTCTTCTTGAAGTTTACTAAAGACCAGGATTTTATTATTTCTGACAGAAAAGCGGATCGTGTGATTATTTTGTTTGCATCTTTAATGTCCACATTGCTTTCAAATAAAATACCCCCACCATACTGATTAAGTTCTTTCATGTAAATATCCTTCCAATCACCGTCCAATCACCGTGATTATCCGGATTAGTAAGTCTTTTGACCCATCCTGCTTTAGTGGAATTAATAAATGATTCCAAATCTATCATTTTTAGACCACCATTTTTATATTCTTGTATAATTGTTTTCCTATTGATTTTGTCTGGTTTACCCTCCCACAAATATTCATACATTTTTATTTTTTATTCGATTCAAGGATTCTGTTGATGGAGTCTCCAAAACGGTTAGAGGGTATATCAGTTTTGGTAGAGCAAAAGTTTTTATTACCGTTATTTTTCCTAGAATAGATAAATTGTGTTTTTTCCATTGATCTAAGCATGTTATAAATTGATCTATTTTTTATTTTCCATTATATGCTGTTCAAATTCTATTATGCACTGTTCAAACTACATTATACGCTGTTCATAGTACATCATACACTGTTCATAGTCCATTATAAACACTGTTCATATTTCATTATACACTGTTCATATTTCATTATACGTTGTTCATATTTCATTATAAACTGTTCAAATTTCGTTATACCTGTTCAAATTCCATTATACGATGTTCAAATTTCATTATACGCTGGTCACAGTCCATTATACGATGCTCGAATTCCCTTATACTCTGTTCATATATAAGTATACGCTGTTCAAAATTCATTATACGATGTTCACATTCCATTATATGCTAGTCATAGTCCATTATACGATGTTCAAAATCCGTAATACGCTGTTCAGATGCCATTATACACTGTTCACATTCCGTTATACACTGTTCAAACTCCATTATACACTGTTTATAGTACATTATACGCTGTTCAAATTCCATTATACACTGTTCAAACTCCATTATACGATGTTCATAGTACATTATACACTGTCTGGTCAAATTCCATTATACACTGTTCAAATTTCATTACACGCTGTTCAAATTTATTATACGATGTTCAAATTCCACTATACCTGTTCAATTTCCATTATACCTGTTCAAATGCCATTATACGCTGTTCATAGTACATTATACACTGTTCAAATGCCATCATACGCTGTTTATATTCCATTATACCTGTTAAAATGCCATTATACGCTGTTCAAATGCCATTATACGCTGTTCAAATTCCGTTATACGATGTTCAAATTCCATTATACCTTTTCAAATTCCATTATACGATGTTCAAATTCCATTATACCTGTTCAAATGCCATTATACCTGTTCAAATATCATTATACGATGTTCAAATTCCATTATACCTGTTCAAATTCCATTAAACCTGTTCAAATGCCATTATACACTGTTCATAGTACATTGCACACTGTTCAAATGCCATCATACGCTGTTCAAATTAAATTATACCTGTTCAAATGCCATTATACGCTGTTCATAGTACATTATACGCTGTTCAAATTCCATTATACGATGTTCAAATTCCATTATACGCTGTTCAAATTCCATTATACGATGTTCAAATTCCATTATACGCTGTTCAAATGCCATTATACGATGTTCAAATGCCATTATACGATGTTCATAGTACATTATACACTGTTCAAATTCCATTATACCTGTTCAAATTCCATTATACGCTGTTCAAATTATATTATACGATGTTAAATTCCATAATACGATGTTCAAATTTCATTATACCTGTTCAAATGCCATTATACGCTGTTCAAATTACATTAAGCTGTACATATTTCACTATTATATGCTGTTCACATTCCATTATAGACGGCTCAGATGCCATAAAGCGCTGTTCATATTCCATTATTCGATGTTCAAATTCGATTATACGCTGTCAAATCACAGTTATTTCATATTTCACATGAATCGATTCTATATACTATTTATATATTATTAGATATTAGAAACATATATTTATTACACATCTTATAGCGTCGGATTACGTCTTAGCGTGCCTTAAGTAGACGCCATGAACGTTAAAAATGATGTTAAGCTAAACGTTGCTTCACTACACTCCCAAAACCATTTTATGTGATAACTATGTATATATATTTGTAGAATGATGACCACAAACAAACGAACGAAGCTGGTGGATGGTGCAAGAACTCCAGTCGTGAGGACGGCGGAGAGCATATGACGGATATGCCATTGGTTAAAGCTTTGTCCAAGTTCTTCAAGGGCAAGGCCGTGGGAAGCTTTGGAGACGGGCCCGGTGCTTACAAAAGAGAGTTGCTTAAGCTGAAAGAAGTAAAAGCATACGATGCGTACGACGGGGCGCCATATTGCGAAGAAACCAGCGAGGGAAGGGTCAAATTCATGGATTTAACGATTCCACAGTATGGGATACCAATATATGACTGGGTACTATCGCTTGAAGTTGCTGAACACATTCCTAAAGATTTTGAAAACATTTATATTGACAATCTTGCAAGACATTGCAAGGCAGGGATCGTCATGAGTTGGGCCGTGCCAGACCAAGGTGGTCTGGCTCATATAAATAACAGACCTTTAGAATACGTTATCAAATTATTGGGACGTTTTGGATTCACACATGATCCTAACTCTTCAAAAGTTTTGCAAAATTCGGCATCCTTTCAGTGGCTAAGGGAAAATACAAACGTATTTAGAAGAAATAATACAAACTATTTAGACACGTTAGAACGTTGGTATACGTGATTTTAGATAATATTAAAATTAGGGTTTTCAAATTTCACATTATACATAAATGTGCAATTATATTAACGTATCCCGTTAATTTTGTTGTAGGAAATCGTTCAATATACCTCTAATAAAACATATGGTTAATGAATGCATGCATCTCAAAATGCAAAATGTTTCAATATATCATTATTATATTCTTACATTGTATATGTTTGAAGGGGTACGTCAGACGTTTGCGCTAAATTTATTTCAAAATATAAAATAAAAAGCTATGATATGACCAAATTGTGAAATGGTTCAATGATATTAATGGAACATTAACAATTTCCTATAATAAAGGGCATCAACTAATAATTATAAATTACAACAAGTCAGTGGAATCTACGTATAGCATAGAGGCTATGAAGAGAACTCTTCACCATTAAGAAACCGAAAGGTTATGTTTCTTTATCCATCCATTCTTATTATTATTTGAAATATTTTAGCTAAAAGCCAAACTATTTTAATATTTCTATTGGTTCATGATTGTATTGGCTTCTGAATATCTTCGTATCATAACATTGTGTAATTATGGAAACGGATTGATATAAGCTGAAAGATTTTTTCCGAATCCACGTTTTCAAATTGTTTTAAATTCATTATAATATTGTGTAACCATAATAATTGCATACATTTGAGACTAAAATATTGTTTAACTAAACCGAAAGGTTTCGTAATAGTGAATATTTCTATGCATAGCCTACGGGCCAGACAGTCACAAAATTAAATGCAGTATATTTCATAAATGACCATTCTCGCTTGCCAAAGCTTTACAACAGTATGTTTTGTACATATGTAGACAGTTGTAACTCTGAAAGGTCTTCTCCTTTTAGGGAGACATACATTGAATCCAAATTTGCTATCAAAAGTCATGCTTTGGATAGATATGTCTATATCGTGTTCAGTTTGACCACAAACTAGCCTTCTTATCTGATTACGTTATGACCATTGTGTTGAATTTTGTCTTATCTTAATCGCCGTGCCTTTTAAATAAACACGAAAGTATGCATAAGCCGTTGTATAAAAACAAATAACGAGGGGTGATCCAAAGCCTCACACATATCAAACAGAGTTATGTTTATACAAACAGGAGGTCGCATAAAATGTCTAAAATGCAATCAAAGCAAGTGCTAGAGGGTGGGGGTTTGGGGTTAGGTAACTTCTTCATTTAGCTCACATTTTAAAAAGAATCTAGAAAAAAAAAAAAAATCAGAGGCAAAATCACCCTCAATGTTGAAAGCATAGTGTCTCAACCGGGACTCGAACCCAGTGTCTAGCGCTCTACTCTAGGAGTTATCGATGAAACACGGTTAGCAATCGAGTAATCAATATTTACACGTAGCCGGTTACACATCCCCACCAGACTGTGTCATTCGTACTTGACCTACTAATAGTGCATGATAATCCATTATCCATTATCATACAAATGCCATTTATATACGCCGTTCATACTCCAGTTCATACTCCAGTATACGCTGTTCATACTCCAGTATACGCTGTTCATACTCCAGTATACTTGTTCAAATTCCAGTATACGCTGTTCAAATTCCAGTATACGCTGTTCAAATTCCATAATACGCTGTTCAGAGTCAATTATACTTTGCTAAGCTATTATACTCTGTTCTAGGTAACTTCTTCATTTAGCTCACTTTTTAAAAAAAAAAATCTAGAAAAAAATAATAATTTCAAAGACAAAATCACCCTCATTTTGTTGCGGAAATTCCTCCAGATTGCACCACAGACGGTCTAGGAAACCAAATTGACTCCCTACACTGTTTGCGTACACATACTAAGGTCCCTAGCTAAGCCCTGATACTATATATAAAAAATAAATAATTATGTCACCGCTTTCAAGAATGTTTTCAGAAAAGCTAACGAGACGCCGCAGCAAATTACGAAAAAAATAAAGTTTTATTGAAATTTAAAATCGGGTTATTTGTAAATGCCATGTGGTGTAGTGTAGTGCAGTTTCGGTATTATTCTGTATCCACAGTGTGAGGGGTTTCTTGATGCACGGCTTACAAACTCAATGTTCCGCGTGACAACACAATGTGTTGCAATTTGTATTACAATAACACCGATTTATATTTTTCCAAAATATTCGTATTTTCTGATACTGAAAATGTTTATTTAAGATATTTAAGATAACTCTCTGTTACTTTTTCGTTTGATTAGATAGTCATATCTTAATTACCATTAAGAAATGAGCTATAATGTGACGGGTAATTTCTGGCAAAATCACGCAGACACGAGACAATGTATGTTCATGGCATAGCTGCTTTATGACAGACGTAATAATAATTAGACAGGAAAATGCAAAATGTGTCTAAATTGCAGGTGGCACAGTGCGCAAATTTCACAAATATTGCCCGACTTTAAACGCACATATCATTCAGAGTGTTATGCATATTAATTTATGTCAAAACCCATCACACATTTATTTCTCTTTCTAGTGATCATGGTATTTTCCTTACTTTTACATTGTAGGCAAAAACAGAGTTTGAAGGAAAGTTTCACTAGGTCAATTGCTTGTTTTTTTAAGGGAAAAGCCAAACATGATGATAGTGTAAACTTCAAACAGCTTTAATTACAATTTATTACTTTTAAAATTAAAATAAAAATCAATGTATTTATAAAACGACCTAAGCCCCAACACCTTCCCCACCCCACTAAAAATGGCAAAATATTTTTTTGTTTTTTTGGAGGGTTTTTCTGCTTGTTAGCGCCAAAAAGATGTTTACTGTTTACGCCCCCATAAAAAGGCACAAGTGTTGTTGTTTTCTGCTTGTCAACCCATTTTTGGAAAACGTAGGCACCCCCACCCCAACCCCACATGAAATTCCGCATGAAAAATATCTTTGTTTGCCCAAAGCCGACCTTAGATTTTCCAGATAGGTAGAATTTAGGTAGGTAGGAAAATTCTATTTTTTTCTACAAAATGCGGGACCGACTGGATACGACTAAGAAACAAATAATCCTATTTTTTACTGAAAAAAACGTTTGGAGTCGGGCCGATTTTTTTGACCGGTCGCGTTCGGGCAAACAAACTTAATTTTATATTATGGTCTTATCAGACGTTGAGTACGCACGCGATAACAATATATTTATTTATATTTTTCCGCAATATTGTAAGTGGTGATAAAAGGTTAAGCCAAGCTGATAACTTAATGTAAACAGTGACACATGTATCAGTTAATTAAATTATTGATTTATATTATTAAATCTTAACAACGCATCAATGTGTAATAATAGTTTGTTTGAATGGTGCTAAACACGAATTGCCACCGTTATACGACTGGCAATTGCGACCGTTATACGACTGACAATTGCGACCGTTATACGAATGACATATCGCAGGGAAGTCAATAATGCATTACACGTACATATCTACTGGTTAACCCATTTTTAAAGCAATCCATGGATCCGTGGCCGAGGTGTTAACGATGTTGCGCTGTAAACATTCTCGCCTCTCACCGCTGTGAGTTCGAATCCTACTGGGAGCTCAACTTGTAAGTGAGAAAGTGTCGATTCTTACGGATGGTTGGAGGTATACAGTACTGGATCTACACAGGAAAAGGTGGGTGGTCTGCCACACAATTCGACCGTTATACATAACCTAAAATGTGCTGAAAATGACATTAATCAAACAAACTAACAAACTAACAAACTACCTAACTAATGTTTTTGATAATTTTCTGACAAACGCATTGTAATGAAACGAAATGACGTCACGTTTTTGACGGTATGGTCTCAGCGAGTTGTTTCATTTAAATAACCAAGGAGCTGAGACAGACTCTATCTTTTTTGTAGCATGGTGTACTTAATAACACTGTGACGTCAGAGTGACCGTATTCAAACTTCCTCTATCTGGTAGTTATAGTACGGTATATCCACGCCCCTTAAGTTACCATACATTAAACAAGTTAATGCTTTGCATTCATCAAAGGAAATGTTACCATGCTACAAATGCTGTTTATTGTCAAGTACTTTAGAGGACTGTTTGTAAAGCGCTTAAGCCTGACTATTTTTTATTGTATTTATTATATAAATACATACTGCGTTCTCTTTGCAATCGTGTATGTGGTAAATCTTTTTTTTTTTATATTTTAAATGACATTTAGGTAGTAGTTGCGTGTTTTTACTTATATCAATTAATGTATTTGAGTTTGTTTGTTGTATGGTGTTTTACGTCATTTTCAACACATGTAAGGTTATATATGACGGTCGATTGTTTGTGGTGGAGGCAGACCATCCATTTTTCCTGGGTAGAACCAGTACTGTACACCTCCCGCCATCCGTAAGAATCGACACTTCCTCAATTACAAGTCGAGCTCCCAGTGGGACTCGAACCCGCAGCGGTGAGAAGCGAAGGTTTACCACACAACGTCGTTAACCATTCGGCCACGGAGACGCGAAGTGTTCGAGAGTGAAATGAATGTGGCAGACGACAATCTTGATTGTTTCAAAACTCGCGGCGTCCCGTTAAAGGAACTAACCCGCTAAATAACGTCAACAATTACACTACAAACCCGTTTCTCAAAACTCTATATATTCAGGTCATATCATTATGCATATGTGCCGATTAAAAAAGTTCTTAAAATACTCGTGCCGATTATAGTATTTTTCACAGGTTCTTAAAATACTCGTGATTGAATATGCCTAAAATTAATTATGTGTTTATCATATTGTATTTGATTAAAGATATATAGATAGATATTTTATTGATTTAAACTTTTACAGTTTCTCATCATTACTTCATTACATACACAATTTGTAATACATAATTATAATCACATGACAGGTTACACACTCACTCATAGTTCAATTTTCAATACTCCTTAATTAATTATAGCTCATTTAAATCACACATTTTAATCAATAATCCAAGGATATCAGAAAAAACAAAAGGAATTATATATAAAATAACAATTTATGTGAGGATGTACTTGAATATATTTTAAGAAATAATATTTGGAATAGAACATCTTACATAGATGCAAAACATGTAAGGTTTATTTCATTTAAGATGGCCTCGAACCGCCATGGACCTCCATGGACCATGACGAGACACAAAACAGTTATTCTGTGATTAGAAGTGCAATTACTGATACATTGATGAGTTGTTGAAACTACCTAGTGGACAACTGTTACAGTTGTATCATTATATTAAATATTTAATTTATGAATGTCTTCTGTTCAAAACCATACACCAAACTGCGATACAATTGACTCAAATATATTGAACGATAATATATTGAACGATAGGAAACACATGAAACGGCTGAAGCTTAATTGTAAAAATAGTCCTTATAATTACTTGTATTCAACCACACATAAAACGCCCATGCTACAGCGTGCAATTTCTTACTATCTGACGCGAGGGTGATATTGCAGGGTGATAATAAATTGCAGGGTGATAATAAATCGCAGGGTGATAGTAAAACAAGAGGTACAGGAGAGCCTTATCGCTCTACTGGCTATATGGTGTCCATGGTGCGGTGGGGTGGGTGGGGGATAGCAGGATTGTGTGTCAGATATGGCAGTATCAAACAAGTTTTTTATGAAGTGTCTTCGATTACCAAGATATAGGGGAGGGATGTATTTGGCTCAAGTTTGGCAAGCTTTAAAACAAATCAAACATTCGTTAGTATAAACACTCCAACCAGGTTTGTCATGTGACCCAGGGGCTGGGCCAAATTTGAGCCCGGGGTCAAAATTTCAACAAATTTGGTAGAGGACCATAAGCTGAGTGTAAATACAAAATATTAAACCCCGGGGACAGGGCCACATTTAACTTCAGTGTCACCATTTGAACAAACTTGGTAGTGGACCATAAGCTGGTGGTAAATACAAAATATAAACTTGTGCCTCTTTTAGTTTCAGAGAAGAAGATATTTTAAGTTTTTCCCTATGTAAATCTATTTAAACATGTGACCCACGGGGAGGGGCCAAATTTGACCCCATGGTCACCATTCAAACACATCTGGTAGAGGATCATAAGCTGAGTGTAAATACAAAATATTAAACCTTTGACTATTGTAGTTTTAGAGAAGATATGTTTAAAAAAAAAGCCCTATATTTAAGTCTATGTAAAACTGTGACCCCTGGGGCGGGGCATATTAGACCCAAGGGTCTCCATTTGAACAAACTTTGTAGAGAACTATAAGCTGATAATAAATACAAAATATTAAACCTTTAGCTCTTGTACAATGAGCTGGTTTTGAACTTGTCTGAGCTTTGATCAATATCAACAATCTGGACAAGTTTGGTAAAGATCAATTACATAATGAAGGTGCTGGAGTGTTCACAAGTCAGAATATAGCATTTGTCGGCAAAACAAGGCCATAGGTGTTACTGGTCCGATTTGGCTGGTTTTCGAACTTGTCCGAGCTTTTACAATTATTAACAATCTGGTAGAGTTTTGTAAAGATCGGATGAAATATGAAGGCCCTATCGTCTTAACGAGGCAAAACATAACGATTTTAACTAAATCAATGGCCATAACTCGGGTGTTACTGGTCCGATCTGGCCAGTTTTCAAACTCTTGCCGAGCCTTCATTCATTTTAACAATCTGGTAAGAATGGATTGGTAAAGATCCGATGAAAAATGAAGCCCTATCGTCTTAAAGAACCAAATGTTACCGG
>JAWPHD010010761.1:0-90314 GCA_037043455.1 Cyrtodaria siliqua | reverse complement strand
TCACAACCTTTATTCTATGGAGATGTGATCTATAAACTTCGGAAATTAAAGGGGCCTGACGGATTTCCCTTACCACTTTACACAAATAATCAGGAATTCGTCAGAAAAGGATTCGACCCTTTAGTATTACAACGCACTTCATGCTTGGTGATTGACCCCTCTACAGTTAGTCAATACGCTTCACTTGTCTCTTGTGCGATGACTAGAAAACCCCGTGGGACTCAATGATTGCGCATTGGTGCATAAACATTCGTCCCTCGGGTTTTCTGATTGTACCCTAGATTGTGTTTTTCTTTGGCTGCAACTGCTGTGGTTGTTTACTACAAATCTGGATACATAATTATATATTTCTACAATAACATATACGTGTATCGTTTTCTAATTTCTCTGGATGTGGACTTTATTGTTAGAGATTTCCTTTTGGCGTTATGTGCTTTTATTTACACTGTCTTGTCAATTTGAGCGCTGAAGACAGGATACTAGCGAGATTAGGAACACATAAAAACTATTTAAGCTAACCAGTGGGCTTATTGCCTACTGACCGATTCAAGTCGGTAACCTTGTCTTCGCCACACTTTGTATTGTGTATTGTCATTTTCATTGTATAGTAAGTTTGCTCTTTGTTTTAGGATCTACGGTGACATTGCGTTTGTGTGCTGTGATTTCTACGAGATCTTCTCATTTTTACTGTAGTTTTTGATAGGAGTCTTCCTCATGCGACCACGTGTGTTAAGCTGTCAATTGTCATAAGCGACCAACCTCTTTATTTTATGTGCATTATGAGGTTATTGATCATCACGACCAGAAGTCACCTATTTTCTTCCCCAATACAATATTTACGATCATAATGCGACCGCTAACGAGCAGAGTGAGCCAATTAACACTTCTTTCTGGCAGGCGAAGGCGGCGTGCGCCGGTTACTCGTGGCCGCTTCGGCTACAATACTTTGTTTGTGCATCTGATCGGTGGTACGCACGCAGAATCGTCCTGCCGGGTGTAGCCGTTTTGGATTGATAGGCTAGACGTCTAATAAGATGGTGGACACCGGGGTTTTAAAAACTTTGTCGACGCAGTATTCATTACAGTTTCACATGTTTCGGTTATTGAATTTAATGAGACTTTATATTGATCAGTAAAAAGTTAAACACAAGGTGGATTGCCTGTTTTACAGTTTTACACATGCAAGAGGTGTATGTAAAAAAACAGGCTCCATAACCACACGGAGGCGAAAACAAACGCTCAGTTAAAATTGACTCGGGTGTTTTTAGCTCACCTGAGTCAAAGGCTCAAAATAACTATTACCATCATTTATCGTCCGTCGCGACTTGGTCTGAAGCATATCCTTATATGAAGTTATTTAAAAAGTGTTAAAATCAAAATTGGCCGAGCTCAGGAAGTATATATGATTCATTTTAGGACATTTAAAAATGCGTCTTCTTTAAAATTGTAAAATTTGATATTTGATATGTAATATGATTTCATCACAGTATGTAAACTCAGGTGTATCTCTTCCGGAAGCTGGGATGCTTTTATAGAGACAGCTGCCATTGTGTACGATTCTGGGTCACACACAGTGACACTGTTTTCGGTGAGTTTTACCTTTATTCCTTTCTATCATGCTGTAAAACAACGATATTTCACATTGTCGGTAAAATGCCATTAGCACTGTATATATGATTATCCGCGTACAGAATTAAAACAACCCAAACATAAGCAAATAATCCTCTCCATCAGTGAGAAAACACGGATAGGCTACTTACAAAAACATTGAATGTTCTGTAAACGCAATGATAGAAGGTATAGAACAAACGCAATGATACAAGGTATATAACAAACGAAATGATAGAAGGTATAGAACAAACGCAATGATAGAAGGTATAGAACAAACGCAATGATAAAAGGTATAGAACAAACGCAATGATAGAAGGTATAGAACAAACGCAATGATAATAGGTGTATAGAACAAACGCAATGATAGAAGGTATAGACCAAACGCAATGATAGAAAGGTATAGAACAAACGCAATGATTAGAAGGTATAGAACAAACGCAATGATAGAAGGTTATAGAACAAACGCAAGTTATCGTTACTGTGACATTTCTTGTTTACAATCTGAGGCGGGGATTGTTTGTTTATTTTAATGTTGTTTTAGTTCCGTACGCGGATAATCATATATACAGTGCTAATGGTATTTTCCAACGATGTGAAATATCGCTGTTTTACAGCATGAAAGAACGGCCATAAAGGTAAACACCACGATAACAGTGTCACTGGTGTGACCCGGAATCGTACAAAATGACAGTTCTCTCGTTAAAGCATCCCCAGCTACCGGAAGGGATACACCTGAGTTTACATACTGTGCTCATTCGTTACAAAAGTTGTTCACCTAATCACTCTGTTGTCACAATTGACAATTGTCCATCTATCAACAATTTGCATATAAACGACATCTACTCTAAAAATGCTTGTTGGATTTTAAACAAATTTGGGTGTGTAGTCTCCTGGCATTAAGTTCGTTCAAGACTTGCTGATACTTCATAATACTGGGTTACTGTTATTACAAAATAGAAAATATGTTTATCAACTATCTATCTATGTATACCGTTACAGTTTTTATGATCGCCCGTTTCCAGGAAAGATTTCGGACGTGTATCACTGATTAACACAGAAGTTCGCCGATATCTTTAACGTGCACAAGGTATTACTCTCGACGGTCTTACATCCCATCCAAAGGGGAGGGCTGAGGGCATTCTTTCACAGTACCTTGCCCGAGTAAGGTACTGCGGGAATGCATTTTTTTTTTGTTACCATCTCAAGGGACAAATTCTTACTAGTACCATGTTATTGAGTACCTTGTAGAGAAACAAAAAATCCATGATAGCAGTGTGAACAGGGTAGCTGATTCCTGTTATTAGAGTTATCTCCCCCTTTTAAGCAAAACTCTTGTTTGCTTTAAAAAATCGTTTTCGCTGAAACTAGAAGAGCTACAGGTCTAATATTTTGCATGTATTATACATTTAGGGTCCTCTACCAAGTATTTATAAAATGGTGACCTCAGGGTCAAATATGGCCAGCCCCGGGGGGTAACATTTTTTCATACAGTTATATAGGAAATCTTTAAAAAATAAATAATTTTCTCCAAAACTGTAAAAGCTAGAGGTCCCATATTATGCATAAAGCATAAGTTTATGGTCCAATAGCAAGTTTGTTAAAATGTTGACCCTGGGGTCATATCTGGCTCCCCCCAGGGGTCATATATTTACATAGAGTCATATAGAAACATCTTTAAAATCTCTTCTTTAAAAAAAACAAGAGCCAGAGGTCTACTGTTTTGCATATTGTACAAGCTTATGGTTCTCTACCACTTTTGTTCAAATCGTGACTCTGTGACCAACTATGGCCCGGTTCTGGGGTTAAAGTTTTACAAAGAATTATATATGAAAGACCATAATAATATTCTTTTTCTGATACTACAAGAGCTAGAGGTCTAATACGATGCATGTAGCATAAGAGTATCGATCTCTATCAATTTATTTTGTTCAAATGGTGATCTTATGGTCAAATTTCGCCCGGTCCCGGAGGTCACATATGTAGGAACGTCTATAAACATCTTTGAAACTACAGAGCTAGAGGTGTAATAAGCTACATGTAGCTTAAGAGTATTGTCCTGTACCAAATAATTTAAATGGTGTCCCTTGAATTAAGCCTGGAATCAAATTTGGCCCTGTCCCGAGGGTCACACTATAACATTGAATTATATAGGACAACATATTCAAACAGCTTCTCTGATACTTCAAAAGCTAAATAATAGTTCGCATGTACCATAAGCTTATGATCCTCTACCTAGTTTGTTCTAATGTCGACAATGGGGTCAAATATGGCCACTACGGGGGTCACAGTTTAACAGATTTATATGAAGAAATTGTTGTTGTTTCTTAAAACATGAGAGTACTTTGAGACAAGGCGAGTGGGTCTCTTGTTTATGGCTTGAAGTTGTACACTTTTCAAAAAATCACTTTAAAAAGTTTTAAGCGAACTGAAATATATAGAGAATGAGACTTTTGATAAGGTATTCCATTTTGAAGAATTAACAATGTTTACAAATCGCATATTGAATAAATCCAAGAACTAAAATCACAAAGTAGACCACTGCATTTTCGACTAATTGCAAAAGAAAGAAAGAAAAAGAAAAAGGCATTTTACGGTTTAAACTGTTGATTTTTAGGTGTTTGTTATACAAATTTTAAAATAACCCGCCAAACTGCGACAAAATTACACTACAAAAACAGTTTATCAAAACTCTATCCAGGTGTTCATCTCATATAATAATGCATATGTGACGCTTAAAAGTATATGTTTATTCATGGGTTTTTGTAATATCCGTAATTGAATAAGTGTAAAATGAATTATCCAATTTTTTTTTGTCGGGCTGGTTAAAGCTTTTTATATTGTATCTATAGAGTTTAGATTCTCAAACGATGTAAGTTATGTATATACCTCGTGGTCAGTAGGTTTGGAAACGATGTACATGTGTTGTAAAATGTGGCTGTTGTTGGCGGGATAGCTACTTTAACTGCAGTAGCACCTGTATGTCGTATATAGCTTTTAGAGCAAACATCAGTAAACTAACCGTGATCACTAAATGTAATCTACCTGCACTGGGTACCGATTTTTATCTGAAAGCGTTTAATTTTTTGTTATATCTTATATGTATGTTATATTGTCACGTTAAGTTATATTATTTGAATCAGATAATATGTACTGAGTATTCTTAATTGTCCTGTTTTATCCCAAGGCATTAATTGCCAAGTTTATCAAAACAGCAATGAGCTGGGCATATATAAGGCTTGCAGGCATATTGCAACTCGACATATATGAACTTGATGCTAACTTGCTAGATAAGAGAGACCGTTGTGAACCCAGCTTCTTGGATATAACTTTTATGACGGATTAACATTTTAGTTCTATGTATTTTAATGCAGTCATCCTGCTTGAGCGCATACAGCCTGTTGATGCAGTGGGTAGCACGGGGGGACTTTATATTCAGAGGACCCTGGTTCAAGACTCACCGGAGCCAGTGAATTGTGTCGGTGTGTTCTTGGTTAAGACACTTTTTACCCTCGTCCGTCGGATGGGGATGTAAACCAGGCGATCCCGTATATCGCTTGTTTTTTTCTCCCATCATGTTAAAAAAACATAGGTGTCTATTCGTCAGTAGGGCAGGTTCCTACCCCCCCACCCCCTCCCCCCCACCTTCGTCAGTAGGGTAGGTTCCTACCCCCCCCCCCCCACCCACTCTCGTCAATATGGTAGGTTCCTACCCCCCCCTCCCCCACCCACACACACACACACACACACTCCCTCTCTCTCAATACACCTTATTTTTTAGGTAATAATCATTCCACTGGCATACGCATGCGCAGAAGTAGGGTTGATGATTACTATCCTAGGTTAATTCCGTACTCTAAATCAAGTACGGAGAACATCACAACCTATGTTTAGATACATATCCTGAGCAGGTGATATTGTAATAACTGCACCAATACTAACAAATAGTTGCCATGGTAAGTAGTTAGTACAGTGATCTGGGTATCACCCTAAAGATATTTCTTCGTCGACGCCGTATGGTTCCCGGGCAAGAATATGACCACTGCATATCCAGGCATAGGGGTAACATTTCCCCGAATTCATGTTAATTTTGTCATTTTTGTTCATTATTTTCATCATGAAACCTGTATTGTTTCAGGTGCTTCTTCAGTGGTGGAAGTGATCGTGGCTCCAGCGAAAAATGGAGTGTTTACTAGAGAATTTGCAGCAACTCTGGCAGTTCTACAGGTAAGAAGGTTCTAGGCACATTCTGCAAATTTTTATCTAGATGTTAATGAAGAGTGAGCCGGGTCGAATGTTCATTCCTGTTGGCGCCATATAACATGTTTGTGTTGATGCGCCGTAAAACCCCAATTTAAATCAATTCATCTTCGTCGATTTTTTTTTCAGTATTACAAAAATGATCCGTGCAAATGCATACTACTATTTTTACATTTCATATGCAGAATTCTTCATTGTGTTGTATATGGGTGGGGGTAATTCAGGTGTAAAAATCCTTAAAATATGCATAAATTGTAATTAAAAAGTATTAAAATAGACAACTTTTAAGATTTTGCGTTGCAATATGCAATGTTTAATTCATGTATTTATGTGTAATACATAATCCAAATGTGTAATCATAATAAGTATTGCCTTGACGCATACACCTAAAAAGTACTTTTGTTAAAAAAAAAGCACTTTGAACTGCACATTTCCTTTATCTAGAATCATTTGGACTATGTGTCGTCTGTGCAATATATGTATATATCAGAACATGTTAATACTATTTATGTTGCAGTTACTTTGAGGAGGATTTATACTTCCAGTTTGGGCATGTTTCTCAACTTATCAGGCTTACTGAACACATATCTGCAATGCCATGAACTTTGCTTAGTACTTCATTTCATCAATTACCTTGTGTTACCTTGTGTTGATAGGGGAAATATTAAGCCCCGAAGGCTTGTCGTCCAACTCGTGATAGAAAAGTAGATGTCTCCGGTTGGTTTAATAGATTTCTGTCGTGTCAAATCTTTGAGATCTCCAGATCTTTTCTAACTCACTTTTGAATTTGTCTACATTTTTGGCAGTCACAATACTATCTGGCAACGCATTCCAGCTATTGATGACGCGGTGGGTGAAGGAATTTAGCCTGATTCTTTTGCAAGCTCTTGGTTTGGCAAGTTTTAAAGAGTGACCTATTATCTGCTTGTTTGTAGACAGTGAAAATAATTCTGTATAGACTATATCATCAATATGGTGGATGATTTTAAATAGTTGTATTAAATCTCCACGTCTCCGTCTATATTCCAAGGTTGATAAGTTGAGCTCTCTCAATCTGTCCTCGTAACCAAGAAATATAAAAAGATCGGCAGGGAAAGTAGCATTCACGGAGGACAGTCAAGCACAAAACACAGAAACAAACACGCTAACAGACAAACAAGAAGGCAAAAGCAATAATAAATGCAAAGGACATCACGAACACAAAAGGGTTGACAATAGGGGCTACCGCCTTGGAACGGTCAGTGGCAAAGTAGGTCACTGGGGGGTTTAAACCGGTTCTAGGGTGCACCAAACCTCACACCTACCCTACTGTGATCCTATTAAAACAGGACAGTGTAAATAAAGAAATCCCCGCCATGATCTAATCTCTAACCAACAAGGCAGCATCAATAGGCAATATAAGTAAAACACAAATATGCTCGTGTAAATATAATTAAAAAAAACAAAAGCCTAGAAAGTCACAATGAAGGTACTCAATGACTTGGCAGAAGCCAGAGCAGTAAGAGAATAAACCATTAAGGGCACGACAAGAAAGATCATGGACAAACATCAAACGCCACCGTCCCAATGGGCTTTAGGTAGGCGTCATCATAGGGTCCACAGCCTGTCCGGTCATCGTACAATTAAAGAGGAAAGCATAGTGATTGATTGATTCTTTATTTTCCTCCCAGTTGGAGAGCATACAATATAGGTTTACATATAAGCACAGGGTTCTCAATAGACGCGTACACACGCGTTTTGACGCATGGAATTTCAATTTGACCCATTTCTGACGCATCTAATTTACGACCTGTGCGTTTTTATGACGCGCGTGTATTTGCTTCCAAGCATCAATCCAATACCTATTTACATCATAGCTGCATAAACAATGATTGACACCTTGCCTGACGACCTTGATCGCCTCTCGACCAATCAAATTCGCTGCTGTCGCATCTTGGGGGGAAATAACCTGTCTGTAAATGGTGTCACTGTGTAATCTAATCGCTGCTATTGTGTTGATAATTTAATGATTATCTTTAAAGTTTATGATGTTTTGCGCGGGTGAAGACTATTACGACTTGATTGGATTAACTGTTTAATTGATTGCTACCGGCTTCTGATTGATTAGGGGGTTAATTAAATTGAATTGCGATAAAACAGAAGCTAGCGGTCAAACGTGTGAACAGGTAAAATCGGCAAAAATAAAATTGACTTTATTTGTGTTTGTTGTTTGTTTATTTGTGTTGTTGTTCGTTAATTTTGTTTTACGCACGTTTTAAAGAATAAAGAAATATAGTTTTAATGAGGGTAATTTAAATATTTATAAATCGGCGAAATGTACCTAAAAAGAGCGTTTTTTAACCTGGGTTGGCATTCAGTCAAAACTTACCGGACATTACGCATTGTGATATTTTGCGATCACGGACATTATATAATATTATAGAGTGTACTATACTACAGAATTATTTTTTGAAATAAATAAAATGAGAATAGATTTCTTGAGAATTAAACATACATTAAAGATACACTGTCCTTTGTTTTCTTGTTTAATGTTCCAAATATGCATACATACAATTGGTGCAAACAGAGATTGAAACAGAGATTGTGTTATAATAACACAAATGACTTATAATATTAACAAATGTGGACCCCAGTTTATAAAACATCCTTACATAACTTTGGAATCTTTGACATAATGACACATTATTGTAAAATGGAATAGTAGTTTTTTAAGTTCAGATGTATATATATTCTTGCACACCTTTCTTTGTAATACAATATTTACAGAATTCACTACAATTAAAGTTATTAAAGGATGTTTTGTAAAACGGCGTTTCGATTTGTTCGATTTATATTTGACTCTTGCTTTTTCAATTTTGACCCTTGAGATTTTTGAGTCAAGGGTCATATGACTCTTCACTTTTACAGTCTATTGAGAACCCTGTAAGCATTCAAACAATTCAATAATAATATATACATGACAATCAGTAATTTTGGGACAAATATACGCAGTAACACAGAAGTACTACTACAATAGACAATGAGAGAAATTTTGACATAGAGTAAAGTATAAGAATAAGTTAATATATATACATTCATGTTGGAGTCTTTTAATATAATTAAACTGATTCCATGACTGTACTCGTATGTTCATGGAACATATTTGCTTACCCTTATAATAAATACTTTTCATATTCAATATGTACAACAGATTACAAAAATTGTTATGTTTAAAGATAAACTAGTAATCGAGTCCATACCCAGCCTTTATGAAACGAAATAAAAGATCAGGTATGGAATCACACATAGTTTACTTCATCTTACCAGTTTAGCAAATACATTCTTGAAAAATAAACATCATAACATCACTCTCCCTTACGGAAGCGAAATATAAGGGAGAGTCAATGACATTACATTTTAATTACACACATGGCTATTAATACATTATTTTCAATTTACCGCTTGTCCAACACTCCATATTAAATGGAAAGCGTTAATAACAACTTTTAAACAAGTCAAATTGCATTTATCGCTAAGTGGTCTCATACCATTAAGCATGACAATTATTTGTTCCCGCGGACTTAAGTTTATGAATATGTTAAATACATTTGAACCAACAATGGTAAAAATTGACTGCCACAATTTAACTGAAATATGTTCAGTACGAACACAATAAAAAATATAGTGTTCTGAGATAGATGAAACTTGTCTTTCACACCGGGGGCAACTTTTGGTATAAGTGTCACTAAATAATTTACATAAAAGACATATTGCACTTTTGCATTTAGTCGTGTATTTTGGTTGCGCTTTAGAAAATTCCCATAACTCACAAGCATGACTAAGCATTGGTTTTATGCACAAAAAGTCTCTTAAAGAGCAATCATTATTTACTCTGAATGACCACTCAGTTTCTGCCATTGTACACACACTGTTTTTTATCATGCGCTTCCAAGTGAATTTCGAAGGAAATACACCAGAAATTCTGAATTCATTTAAAACATTGAGAAGTGAATACTTCCTTAAAATACGATAGATTTCTGGTATGTATCCTCTCTGATGCGATGGATTTTCGATAAAATGTAATAGTCTATAAATAAAGACCTCTCTTACTACATGTGGACATATTGAACGGCATAATTGTCCTAAAAATAGAAGCTTACGAGTGTCAATTTCGCTCTCAATTGATTTAGCACCTATCAAACTAAGACATATATCAGTTCTCGTCTGAGTAGGAATTGATTGCATATATTTTATGCAGAATCGATGCGATCGTTCCAACATTAACATATCACTTTTTGTCATGTCATACCACAGTTCGCAACCATACAGGGCTTTTGGAATTACAACAGACTTATATATTTTCATTGATGTTATAGGGTGAAGACCATCTTCATGTAGACCAGCATTTATCAAACCTAAAAATGCACCTCTTAATTTACGGCAGGATTCTTTGATACTGCCCTGTATATCCATGTATTTATTACAAATAACGCCTAGATGTGTATAATTTATAGTTTCGACGACAGGTTCATTACCAATTTTCCATGTTCTATTTTTGTTTTCGAATTCAAACTTTGTCTCATTAAACACTATCACGGAACATTTACTTGCATTATATTTAAATCTCCATTTAGTTGCATAGTCATTACATATGGACATCATTTTGTCCAGGCCTAGTTTTGAAAATGACACGAGAACCATATCATCCGCAACAGTTAAACAACTACAATTAATGTTGACAAGACAAAAGCCAAGACCCGAGTCTTTAATTTCTGATATTAAGCCATTAATATATGCAAGATAGAGGAAAGGGCTACTGACTCCTCCCTGTCTTGTTCCCTGCCGTACACGAAGCGTTTCAGATACATTGCCATTACATCGAACACGACTTGTTACATTATTATACATATCAATTATGGCTTTGTAAGTTGTAGGATCTATGTTAAATTCATTCACTTTAAAGAAAAGGCCATTATGCCATAATCTATCAAACGCCTGTCTTGAGTCATTTAATCCGACATACAATTTGCTTTTATTTTCCTTAGCAAAATAAATGCTTTCACGAAATGTAAAAGATGTCATTAAGCATCCCAAGTCTTTTTGAAAACCCCCTTGAAGATGGTTAATAGGTATTTTGTTTCCATTTGCTAAGCGGGACAATAACACCCTTTCATATAATTTCATGAATGGAGATGATGACAGAGTTATCGCCCTGTAGCTATTAGGATCCCTATGATCTTTTTTCCCACCTTTAAATAGTGTTATGATTATACCGCATTTCATCTTTTCGGGAGCGTGCGCTAATTTCAACATTGCCGTGAGCAAGTTTGCTATCAGCTGTTTAACTATTACACCGGCATGAATAATATGTTCATAGTATATTTTGTCCTCGCCACAAGCTTTGTTTCGTTTCGCCAGCCTTAGAAAATAATTAATATCCGCTACTGAGATTGGTATTAAATCGCATACATTATAATTACTTAATTCTACTTTCTTTGAGTGTACTGTCTCATTTACATGTTGAATACTTTCACGTTTATACTATATATGTTGAAATCAGGATTTACCCTTTCCTCAAAGTGTGGTAATGGAGAGTCTCCTTCCATAGTAAAGACAGGTGCAAAAAAAATATTTAAGCGTTCAGCCGTATCAGAGTCCTCCGTTATTACATTTCCCTTTTCATCGTTCAAATCAGGAATGCCACGTTTTGACTTTGTTTGTTCACGTACATACCCCCTAAACGATTTTGGGTATACTTTTGCATTCTGAGCAATGCCCTTTTCATGGTTTCTCTTCGAGTGGTGTACTGCCTTAGAGGCTTTGTTTCTTTATTTACAGTACTCGTGTACTCTCAGACTCTTACAGTCGCTGTAACTACGGCTAAAATTAAATCTCTTCCAAGCGTGATATTTCTTTTTCACAATTCTCACACAATAATGGTCCATCCAATTGGGTTTGGGTTTAACTCTATTTGTCTTTGTTAATGGTACAAAATGATCAATGCAATGATTTACATGTTTTGTAAAATACTCCCAAGAACTGGCAACGTTCATATTTTCTAGACAGGACCAATCCACTTCGTTAAGATAGTTACAAGCAGCTGTGTAATCAGCTTTAAAGATTTTTTTCCTTGGTTTAGAAGTACTTGAAATATCAAACTTACAATTTATGTCAAATGTCATACTGATATGATCACTAGCCCTGAGTTTATCACCACAGACTAAGTTTTCACCTGTGTTCTGTTCTTGGGTAAATACTAGATCTAATAAGCTAGGTTCTTGTCCGTATCTATACCTGGTATTTTCCTGAATAAACTTAAATGACAAATGATTTTCATTATGAATCGTCGACCAGTTATCCCAGTTGATGCCAGGAAAATTGAAGTCCCCAAGTATAACACAATGTCTATAATTTTTCACATATTCATGTGAAATAAGTTCAAGTAGTTTTTCTTGGTTTATCCTATCGCTATTGGGACTTTTATATATGCCCCCGATCAACAGTTTCTCAGTTTTATTTAAACGCAATTCACATCATGAAGACTCCTTGAATGACGTCATTTAGTAGATGATAATTTTCAGCTGGAATGTTGTCTTTTATAAAAATCAAAACACCCCTACTTTCATCGGTAATATTTCCATGAAAACAATTAAAACCTTGTATTTTATAGATTAACCCGTCTTCGGAAAATCCTCTGTAACAACTATAATATCTGATTTGGTCAATGAAATAATGACTTGCAATTCACCTAGCTTGTTAAGGAGATTGCATTTGTATAGTAAACTTTCAGTTTGTCCGTTTGTATGCCCTCCATGGGTTCATGAGATTCACTATGACTAGAATTCACGTCACTATCACTAGAGTGTATGTCACTATAATTTGAAGAACATCATCTTGACTAGAATTAAAAAAAGGAACTAGAACTATCAAAATGTGAACTACTAACTCTAACATAAGTACACTCATCAGATTCAATAGAATCCATGTCACGATCACTAGAGTGTATGTCACTATAATTTGAATGAATATCATCTTGACTAGAATTTAAAAAGGAACTAGAACTATCAAAATTTGAACTATTTACTCTAACATATGTACATTCATCAGATTCGCCATGGAATCACAGCCGAAAGAGTTCAATAACTTCCCCGTGAGCACCCCCCATTCGAACGCGACGGGGTTCCTCCTGCACTGTGCGACGTGGTGTATAAGTGTGATCATCTACGTTTCTCATGGTGTCTCGTGGTGTATAAGTGTGGTCACCTACGTTTCTCACAGATACTTTAACAATTCTTCCCATTCTTATCGCTAGACCCGTTTCTCCGTCTCCTTCCCTGCGTCTTTTCTCCCCTCTGAGATTAAAAGCCTCTAATCTCTGGTTTTTGGTTAGGTCAGGTGTGATATATATACCTGAGTAGGTCACATGGTTTCTTAACCTCCTTGACGAATCTAGTATTTTTCTCTTGTCATCAAAACACCTTACCGAGATCTTAATGGACCTGGGTTTGGTACGACCATCATAAACCCGACCTAGTCTATATGTGTCTACGATTTCGACCTCACAACGCAGTTCATCATTCAAGATTTTCACAATATCATGATGGTCTTTCCTCTTCTTATTCTCAAAGTTTTCTTCATCAATTTCTGGTAAGGCATGTACCAGTATGCTCAGCCTGCGGCTTTCTATTTCCCGTTGCTCCTGCAGTTCAGTTTGTATCACCTCACGTATCTTTACTGACAAGTCAATGTCTGCGGAATGTGTTGAGATCATCTCTTGGTGATTGGACAAACTTTCTAATTTCTTCTCAAGATTGTCAAATCTGGACTCGAAGGTCTTCATTTGTGCCATTACATGTTTGACCCCTGGCAGGGCTCTAATGCAGTATTTACAGGTCCACAGTATACTGGCTTCCCGCGCCAACTCATCAAATAGATCTGCTTTCAACTTCGTGAATTTCAGACAATACCACGATATGCAAAAATCACAACTTATTGACTTACATTTAAAGTTCAGGTCAGTCTTACACTCTGTACAGGGCGATACCTTCTCTGTTGTTTTGGGTGTTGCTTCTAATGCCTTAGGTGTCGAATTGTTGCTTGATGCAGGCGTCGCATTATCCACACCCGGTTTCTGTTGACACGTTTTGTTGCTCGGCATAACGATTTTTTGTAAATTGTTCCTTCACCTATTTATTTTTCAACAATATATCATAACAATCCCTTATTCATATTATAATATTATTTAAATCATGTAGAAAGGTTGTAAATTACTGATTCTTACAAGTTTACACATAAATTGCAAAAGATATTAACTAAACTAAATGCATAAAAATGTGTCAATAGTGGGTGGGGTAAATTGACTTCTAATTTGAAGCAAAATAGAGATTTTAAACTTAATTCAGTGCTAAAAAAGAGCTTATTTACGCTTTATGTAACTCAATGAATTGTAAACTTAAGTGCATCTTTAAAAAGTACATCAATAATTATTCACACAAGCATGACATTAAAAAATGAACATCAAAACTTATATGAAAGCGCTACAATGATAACCTATTAATGTTCGATTTTTTTTATATAAGCTACCTGTTCCAGATTGCTATCATGGAAAAATGTAATCTATATACATTGTTCTTTTCAAAAAGTGATGGTAGAATTTGTCCCCTGAGTTGGTAACAATATCGAAGATTTTGGGTCCTGGCTCAAGGCCTACATGGCCTATGGGACGCGAGTCAAGTATGATAAACACTACGTCACCGCAACTCGTTTTAAACAGCTTCTTCTCAAGTATGGACTGTCAGATTTTAATGAAATTTCATTGGAAGCATCCAGCCATTGATATCTGTTTAAGTTTGTTAAAATTATGGCGAATCATCAGACAACTATGTCACCGCTAGGTAAAATAATAAAAACGCCCTTCAATAAGTGATTTGTCCTACGTCAAACGTTACCAAAAATCATGTCTCAGTTGAGCAACTCGCGTGGGCCACTTTTTTGTATCTAATTACGGCACTGATCCACGAACACAAATATGTCTGCATTGCTATATTTAATTGCATCATTTTCGAAGATGTGTTCAGATTGATTTATATTGTGCTCAATAAAACTGACTTACTTGCAAGGCCTTAAGGGCAACTTGTTTCTGTCATTGGCGTAGCCAGTGGCCTACGGCTGTAGATTACAAAAAAGCGACCCGGCTAAAAATGGCGTGAAAAATGAGTGATCGTTAGATTAGAACTTGCATGCAAATGATCGAGATTATTGAACGATTACGTAAAAATAACTCTAACCATTAGCTCACGTTGCCAAAAATGTTATTTTACTGTTTATAAAACCATACCATGTATTGCGTTAGACTGTGATGGTAAGATGCCACCATCGTTATGTAAGGTACTACATGATTAGCGGAACTTGTTCAATAATCCGTCTACGATTGCTTCTGTGTCTTTTCCAGACCAAATCTTCTGGTAACAAATATGAAGTGACATGATTATACGACAACCATACATACAAATTCGAACACCATATATTGCGTTTAACGATAATAAATGTATATATATGACACACCGAAAAACGTTTGTGTACCGCCTTCGGACTGCTGGTGCCAATAATTGGAAACATACACTACGCTATATAAATTATAAAAAAAAGAAGAAAAAAGCATAAACTGAAATCTTTATTTACAAATGATTTAATTTGGAGGGTCCAAAAATTAAGCAATGTCTTCAGATTGACGACAGCAGCGTATCAAACAACGACAATAGCTGCCTATCAAACAACGACGTCAGCAGCCTATAATACAACAACGATAACAACCTATCAAACAACGACGACAGCAGCCTATCAAACAACGACGGCAGCAGCGTATCAAACAACGACAATAGCCGTCTATCAAACAACGACGACAGCAGCCTATAATACAACGACGACAACATCCTATCTAATAACGACGACAACAGCCTATCAAACGACGACAGCAGTAGTCTATTAAACAACGACGACAGTAACCAATCAAAATCAACAACAGCATCATATCAAAAATCGACGACAGCAGCCAATCAAATAACGATGACAGCAGCGTATCAAACAACAACGACAGCAGCCAACCAATTAACGACGACATCAGTCTATAAAACAACGACGACTGCAGCCTATCAAACACCAGTTACAGCATCCTATAAAACAAAGACACCAGAAGCCTATCAAACAACGATGACAGCAGCATATCGAACAATGACAACAGCAGTCTATTAAACAACGACGACAGCAACCAATCAAACATCGACGACAGAAGCCTATCAAAAGCAAAAACAGCAGCATATCAAAGAACGACGACAGCAGCCAACCAAATAACGACGACAGTAGTTATAAAACAAAGACGACTGCAGCCTATCAAACATCAGTTACAACATCCTATTAAACAAAGACGACAGCAGCCTATCAAACAACGATGATATCCGAATATCAAACAACGAAGATAGCAAGCAGCCTATCAAACAACGACGACAGCAGACTATCCAACAAAGACGAAAACAGCCTATCAAACAACGACGACACCAGTCTATCAAACAACGACGACACCAGCCTTTCAAACAAACAAGGACAACACCAGTCTATCAAACAACGACGGCACGAGCCTGTCAAACAACGACTACATCAGTCTATTAAATAACGACGACATCAGACTACCAAACAACTAAATCAGCAGCCAATCAAGTAACGACAACAGCAGTATATCAAACAACGACGACAGCAGCCTATCAAACACCAGTTACAACATGCTATCAAACAAAGACGACAGCAGCCTATCAAACAAAGATGACAGCAGCATACCAATCAACGACGATAGCAGCCAATCAAACAACGACGACAGCAGCAGCCAATCAAACAACGACGACAGCAGCCTATAAAAAAACGGCGATAGCAGCCTATCAAACAACGACTACAATAGCCTATCAAACAACGACGATATCAGTCTATAAAACAACGACGACAGCAACCAATCAAATAAGGACGACAGCAGTCTATCAGACAACGACGACAGCAGCCTATCAAACTATTATTACAGCACCCTATCAAACAACGACGATAGCATCATATCAAACAACGATGGCAACAGTCTATCAAACAATGACGATAGCATATTATCAAACAAGACGACAGCAGCCTATCAAACGACCACAGCAGCCTATCAGATACCGATGACCAAAATCTACCACACAACAACGGCAAAAGCTAATCAAACAACGATCAAATAAGGATCAAATAAGGACATTAGCAGTCTATCAGACAACGACGACAGCAGCCTATCAAACTTTTATTACAGCACCCTATCAAACAATGACGACTTCACAAAAACACGAAAAGAACTTGCGTACCATTGTACGATGATGAAGAAATCTTCAAAGATCCTATCGACATGGTCATTTGATGGGAAGATTTTCTTTAAATCCAAGGGTGATGAAACCGTAGACTTTAAGATTGACTCACTAGAGGATCTGAAGAAATTCAGTCTCTAGAATAGTAGCAGTATTTTTTATGTGATGCTAGTACTCTATATACTTTATACATTAAATAGGACAATTATTGTATTACGTATGTCTGAAAACCATAACAATGATGTAGTTCAAGCCTAATTGTATATGTTTCCTATACAATAACATTAATCAAGAATTGTGACACTATAGTTTATTTAGCATGCGTATATAATGCGTGTAAATTCAAACTGATGCGATGTTCTGTAATCAAAAGCAGGTCATGCAAGATGCAATGTAAAATACACAGACACATATTGCTGTTGTGTCTTACACTGCAATAATTCCCTTTGTTAACGATCGTTCTGATAAAATCAAACATAATTAATTTACTTTTGCACCGACATATTTTACCATAAAAGTTGAAACAACTTTTAGAACATGTACATTAGCAGTAACATCTTTCCGCATCGAATATTGAGATATTTATTTGTAAAGTACAGTTAGATGACAAGTTAAGCATTACGTTCAATCGCAAGCACTTTAAAATTTGTATTAGGAGCATGTCAATCACTCATATCTTGACTGACACTTGCAGCAAGGCCCGTTGCTACGTGGAACGAAAGTCGAGACTAGGTAAAAAATATTTTCTAGTGATCAGTTATAATCGGGTATGAGCGCAGGTGTGTCCACAACGGTTGGTACGAAAAAGAACAACAGTTATATGTATGAATACCTTCGTACATTATAGATAGTTCAATCCATGTTTTATTAAACTTGTTCAATAATTTTAACAATGATCAAGAATACGCCCATTGTGTATGCGTTGCATATAAACCCAAGAAAACGTGCAATTATTGCTAAACTTGATGACAAGCAATGGTTGTAATGTTGTAGTGACAATTGACGGGTTTTTTAAAAATTGTTGGGACCACCTAGAAAATGGATAACTATGATATTATTGAAGAGTATAAACCCTCTTCAACAAGGATCAGTTGAAATTACTTGCGCAAAGTGGTACAATTTTTGGCAGTCAACGGTTAAAATACATGACCCTCATAAAACAAAATAAATATTGTTTTAAATATAAATCAACAAAGAGATGAATGAACAAACTCTAAAGCAATCTTTTGCAAAAAATGAGTTAGGTATTTTGTGTTCAACTTTCAATAGAAAAAAAAAATCCATATATGTCACTTATGTTTGGAAACAGACGCGATAAATGGATTCATAAAGGGAAATAATAAAATCAAAAAATGATCAAACATATGCAGCTTCGCTTTTATCGTAAATCACTGGTGGATTGATATCCAATGAAGTATTAAGCCTTACTGATTACAATCTGCATATAACATGTGTTTTAAAATACATTAATTTAAAGAAATCATTTCTAAAACGAGTTATGGTGAAACCAAAACACACCTGAAAATCAGTTTTATGAAGATTTATTATGTTTCTAAATTTAATATTTGTTGTTTGCGCTTAACAAGTTTGAATTTAACTATGTTGTATTATATGCGTTATGAATTGCCTACATTAAGCTTTAAGATGGATATCAGTGTATTGAACTATTTAATATTTTAACTCACACACAAATATGTGTATGATTTTGAATACGTATTGTAAGAAAAATCAAACACTTTAAAAAAAAGTATTAACACATTTTTATTTTAAAGCAAACGAGATACATAAAGATAAAGTATTAGTTACAATTCGATTGTATTAGCATGTTTAAGGTTTCACTTACAATATATCTGTGTATCATACACATAGTATAATCCATATTTGATACACTCTGTAATAATTTCTTGTTTATGCATATATACCGTTTATATACCAACACGTATGACATTTGTTGATGTGTTTTAATTTGCCTTATACAGGGTGTCCACATTGTAAGGTAACACTTTGATATCTTCATAACTTAGCGATATTTCAGGATATTTGTAAGAATCACTTGAAGTTTCAGACGGTTGTATAAAAAGCGCGCTAAATGTAATAACGTTGCGACGTCATGACGTCATCAAAATAAGTTGTTATTTTCAAAATGACTCGACTGACGTCGGAACAGCGTATTTTTGTCGTGAAAAAATATTACGAAACTAAATGCGTCACAGATGTTAAGAGGAAATTTAAATCTCATTTTAAGAATGCAACTGTGAGTAGAAAACATATTTACAAGATTGTCAATAAATTTGAACGACATGGATCGCTAAATGATATTCCGAAATCGGGTCGGCCAAGGTCCAGTAGAAGCGAGGAAAACGTGAGTTCACTTCAAGAACTGTTATGTTCCAGTCCAGAGAAATCAGTGCGGCGAACGTCTTCAGAGACAGGTATTTCTAAATCGACTGTTCACAATATAGTGAGGAAAGATCTTAAACTTTTCCCATACAAAATTCAGATTATGCAGAAATTATCTATCACAGACCAGGTTCAAAGACTTGACTTTTGTCACTGGGCAGCTGACGTCGCCGACAATTACGCTGATGCATTTCAGAATGTTTGGTTTACTGACAAGTCTCATTTCCTTTTGTCTGGACATGTATGCAAGCAGAATATGCGATTCTGGGCAGATGAGCAGCCGCATTGTTTCACCGAGAGACCCTTGCATAGTGAAAAATAACAGTTTGGTGTGCGATGTCCTCACATGGAGTGATTGGTCCATATGTGTTCAACGATACAGTAAATTCACAGCGGTATCTGTCTCTTCTTAGAAACAAATTCATTCCTGCGCTTCAAAAGCAACCAGAAAATATGCAAAATATCTGGTTTATGCAAGATGGTGCTACTTCGCATACGTCTAATGTAGTATTAGAATTCCTACATGATACATTCGGCGACAGAGTGATATCCCGGCGATACCCAGACGTGAAGGAGTGTGGAGTTTCCTGGCCTGCCCACAGTCCTGATCTAAACCCCTGCGACTTCTTCCGCTGGGGCTTCCTTAAGTCAGTGGTGTACAAACCTAAACCCGTAGACACAGATATGTTGTTGAAGAATATCAGACGGGAAGTGAAGAAAATCAGCAAAGAAACCTGTAGCAGTGTGGTTAACAATTTCATTATATGAGTTAGACAAGGGAAACTGTTGAAAGGACGTCACTTGGAGAACGTCATAAATTACTAAAATGACGTCAAAGACAGATTAAGGTATTTTGGACAAAAACTCTGTAAATAATGTATTTATGTATTTACTTACTTGATTTTTTTGCATAAAAAACTTTCAACTTTCTTCTATGGGTATTTGAATTTTAGTAGGGTTCATGCCGTACTAGTGGGAAATTAATTAGACGTGAAAGTGTTATCTTACTTTGTGGACACACTGTACTCACTTATCTTCTATTAATTCCAAATAAAAAGCACTTTTAATTATTATCTCATCTGTAATCTATATCTTCATTATATCCAACATGGTTGTCAAGAAAACAACCATTGCTATTTGTCTTTTTGTTAAATGAAGTTCCACGTATATCCATGGCTTGTGCATATGTTATCTATACCTTTCGTTAACATCTACTTAACACTGTATTGTCGAATGTGGTGACCAAGTGGATAAACATGTTCAACTCTGAATCCGGATATCACGGGTCTGAGACTCACTGGTAGCCTCGTCCGTCGGACAGGAGTATTAACTGGGTTGTCCTTGTATCAGAGTCTATCTTTCGAGCACTTTGAAGAACCATAGGAATATATTCGATAGTAAGCGTAATACACATTTCCTAAACTGTTTCAATGCGATACTAAGGTGTCAACCCTTTTATATGTATAGTGCCACATACTTTTCTTCTATATATCCTTGTAATTGTTGTTTGTTTCAAATTTGTAAATTTCCTGTTCGACTTTTATACCTTCTTTTGAGGTTAAGTTCACTTTTTATACTTATGATGTGTGAACTATATCTTTGTGCATATGTTTCCACCAATGGCAACTTTTTACAGTATACAGGAATACATATTACATCTTCCATTGTGATTTTAATCTTTTGCATTGCTAAAGTGTTATGTTTTGCTCTTAAGTTACATTTCCACTTCACTATGCATGACAATGTTAAGTTCTCTTTGATATTTTCCTACTACGATAGCATCATTGTACTGGGCTTGGGTTAGCTTTGTAACAAAAGTGTTCGTCTGATTTACACTTACAACGCTCAACTAGAGCCAGTCGATGGAAGCCATCACAAAACATCCTTATTTTCGATATCACAATGATACCTCAAGTCCAGACCTTGACCTTGATGGTTAAGGTCAAATTTCAGAACTGCATTGACATCCTCTCATCCTCAACACGCTTCATACTCAGTTGAATGGTCTAGAAGGATGTCCGTGCAAAAGCCATTTTCAGGCAAAACACTAAGTCCTGCCCTTGACCTTGATGATGAAGATCAAATGTGAGACCTTTAGTGACAATCTCATCTTCAACAAGCTTCCCATAACGTTTCAGCTTCTTACCTCAAATGGTCTGGAAGGAGTTTCGTCCAAATGTGTTTTTTTTTCAAGAAACAAATGAGTTGTGAACTTAGACGGTCAAGGTCAACAACTACTGATGGAAGCAACAAACACAAAAAAGAGATACAGATAGCAGACTCGCTTTTATTGATTCTGTTCATGAGAGGTAATGTAAAGTGCAACACCTCTCACGCCTCCTAACACTGATTTAAGCGATATTCTACTTTAAAGTCACAAAGATTGGGCTTGATGATCCCAAAGGATCAGTAAGTAATAAAACTACTAATGTGTAGTCTTTTTACGGCCGCCACACTAAAAGTACTAAATAAATGCTAGTGTCAATGTCAATAAATACTGAACAGGGGATCTCTTGGAAGCAAGAATCATAAACAAGAGATAAAAGTAGCAGACTTATCTTATTGAATGCTACTTTCCCTGTCCGATCTTTTTATATTTCTTTATCTTAAATGAAAACCTTTTGTCCTAATCAAAATTTCTGTAAAGACGGATTTTTAATATCTCGAACCGTTCAGGAGTAATTCCATCCACAAGGTCGTGACAGACGGGCTGACAGAGTGACAGACGGACTGCTTCAAAAACAATATATCCGATTTCTTCCAAAAAATGCGGTTATCATGAATGACATGTTGTTTCTTATGCAAACGTATGAAGCTGTGGAACATGACCGTTTACAGATGCAAATGCATTATGTTTTACGAGAAGATCTGATGCCATTTCTCCCAAAAAATACGTCTGTTTCATTCCGTTATCACTCATTTCCCATCCCTGTCTAACAAGGAACTCAGGTTCTTGTTTTGAATTATCGGCATTCATCCTTAGTGTTGCTGGAGTCGATGCAGGTCTTACAGGGAGCTTAAAATTGCATTCACATCATGGTGGAAGCTTTGCTAAACAGATAAATTCTAATCCGACAACTTCATTCATAGTTTATCTAAACTATGGTGAAACACTGCACAGTGTCCCTTTGAGTCTTACGAAAATGGCTGCTAAAGACCTGTTTCAAAAGCCCTGTCATAGCCTCAGTCATCTTTAATTGCTATTCTATTTTTGAAGCTAGAAGCACTATTTACCTTCATCACCTTGATAATTGTTTTATTTCCAATTATATAAAATGATCAAACAGAGTCGCAACCGGTCAGTCAAGAACTGTAGGAAACAATGCACGTTTAGGGTCACAAATAGTGGTTTGTTCCTCCAGGTACCGATAAATGTTCCATTTTCGCAGTGTCGAAAGATAAACTGGCCTTGTAAAAAACAATGTTTCACATGTTTTCTATTATATCTACGAGCATTTCCAAAGGTATACAGGTAACTATATGCGTAGTTAGAATGTTTTATGCTGACGAAATAAGGCAGCATACTTGCCTGCGTCGCGAGATGTAATATCCAATCACCCGATCTTTCCGCCCTAATGCTGGTTAACATCAACTGTTTCCAGAAACATAAATAAGAACTTGAATGTTGCCGACTTTGAAAAACCGTAAGCACCAAGTTCTGAGATGTTCTGGGCGATATTACCTGATATGGCAATTTCAATTGCTCGGAGTCATCTGCTGAATCAATGGATGCTTTATCTGAACCATTATAAAGTGTTTCTCTAATCTGTCAAAACGTGTCAAAAAACAAAAACAAGAACACATCTGTGGTACTCTTTCCAGCCAACATACTCTCAACTGTAGAAGAAGCATATACATTAGAGTATGTAAGCAAATCTATTAGCCTAGCGTCACCTTATACCCTTCCTATCTGCTAGTCAAACACAATGTGAATGGAGTTCTGTGGACTTAGACCTGAGTCACTTGCTGTGCAACTGCGTCAATTGCTGGTCCATCGTCTGAATATGTTTGTCTTTGCCTGACAATACTTGATAGACGTGTATAGGGTGGACATATCTGTTGGACTTGTATAGATATATGATGGGAGCATACAATGCAATGAACTGGAAAAAAGGCCAACAATATATATTTTGATCAGATGTCATATCAACAACTGCAGTGTTGAATATGTTTCGGCAAGGCATAGACCTCAGGAAAACTCATGTGAAGTATTTGATATTATTTTCAAAATTAATTACTATGCGAAAAGTATCTTGGTGAGACTGGTCTTGTAGTAGACGTTTAAAAGGTAATTGTAGTTATTTATACATGTATAGCTTATTTTCATGCGAAATTTTACTTGACTGTTCCTTATTTCTTGGAATTAAAATAGAGGTACTGTCGTCACCATCTTTCGTTTGAAAGCACACACTTGATAACGAGTGAAATGTATCTACTGTTGTCATCTACTCTTTGCTATAACAGGCACAGAAACGGATTTAATTCAGAAGATTGATTAGCTTCTTTGAGCTAAAGTCATATACCTAATTTTCGGTGGTAGACTGTATCCTGTCGAAGAAAAGCAACCTTCCAAAAACTATATCAAAGAAAAGCAACCTTCCAAAAACTATATTTGTCTTCGCAAGTGAAATGGATTCTCACTAGTGAAGAAGAATCCACCATTGGTAATGGACATACTTTTTTAACTATTTTACATGCAGGTATAAGGCAAGAACAATACACAATCAATTAGTACTTTGAATTGCGGGAAAAAAAGTGCGAGTTGTGAACATCGCAAGTGATCGGCTGTGCATAGTACATTCTTAAACTTAAATAATTATACAACCGTCTTGATCGCAGCAAAACAAAGAGTAGTAAAGTATCTTTCCAACATTAAAATCAGAGTGGTTCATGTATGTATTGTACAGAATAATGAATAAAGCTAATTAAAAAGTGAATAATTTATATATTTATTAAGAAACTAATAAGATTAGTACAACTCCATCGATTAATTATCTCCCTTTATATACAGTTTAAAATCATTTTGGATAACCATACATATTTTAAAATATGTGTGTGATATTTGAAATCATGTATAGTATCAATATATTGCATATTCTAATACACCCGCGCTATATAGTCTAGTTTAAAATATCTCGTTATATTGAACGATATATCACTGTAATTTTTGCGACGTTAGGAGAATAAGCATTGCGCATTGCGCATAGCGCATTGTAACGTACGCAACGTTAGGAGAGTAAGCAAAGCAATGCGAAAGATTTCAGATGTGTGCGTTATTTTCACATTTTAGGGGTATTAGAATAGAAATAGAACAACGTTTACGGTGAATTATCTATAATATATCACGGTTTGTCGTTCAATTGTAAACAATAATTTCACTCGCCCTTCGGGCTCTTGAAATTATTGTTTACAATTGAACTCCAAAGCGTGATATATTAAACGATAATTCACAGTAAACGATGTTCTATTTCTTAAATATAACAGTTACTTTAAAGCAACAACAAAATACTTTCATATGATTAGTAGCATACATGTTTAAGCATTAAAATATAAAAATCGGAGTAGGAAAAGTTTTGTCATAATTTGAGAAAGTTTATGAGTTTTATATTATTTCTTTTGTAGTAAATCTGTTCTTACATATTTTATTACATTTTTTATTAAACTAAAATGAATTGATTAATTAATTTCACGTGAACATGTATTAAACAAAATATAATTGTCCTATTTTAAAAAAAAAATCGATATTTTTAAGTATAGTATTATTCCTTATATTTAAGAAATAATTTTTAGTTAAACATGAAATACAGCATACACAGTTATTTTAAATACGTAGGAAGATGTTTATATACATTTGTTATCGAAAAATGAGCTATCATTTCTCTGAAACTTATAATTTTAGTCGGTAGCTAATATTTTGCTGAAATTTGTTATTTATGGGTTGTGATGTTCAGGCGCCATTTTAAAAAAAGTGTACCACTTTGTGCAAGTAATTTTGTTTAGTACACATAATTACCTTTCATTTGATATATAATAAGCCCATTTTCTAGCTGGTCCCAGCTAACTCCTTAACTAAGCGACTTTTTCGCATATTGTCACTACAACATAAGTACAACCCTGAGATGCCCGTGAGTATTTGTAATTTACTGCTTGCCTCGTGCCGCAGTCAAAACCTACTTTCGAATATTTTCACTATCAGCTTTATATTCATTAAGACATGTGACCGAATGCAGGAGGTCAACGGGACATGAATAAAATCATGTATAGACTATATACGGGAACTAACAAAAGGAGAAATAACTGTCATACATAATAATATAAAGTTGCAAACTTATGTTTTGCTAGTGTGAATCTACATGGCTCACTATCCTCAATTAGAATCATTATCGGAATTAAACATTTTTTTATATATTTTTATTTTGATAATGTTGGAGATTATCAACGAATATAGCACAAAAACAAGTGCTTACTAGTTTTAAATTATTAAGTTTATAACATTTGGCTTACTTCCAACATGTGACATACGATTTTTTGCTCTGTAATTCTATTGAACATTGACTCTAACTCTAACATGTTTAGGAATAATGTGTAAATTGTGTTGTTTTCTCCCTAAATTATTGAAATCTGACTTTTTTATAGCACAGTGGCGTTGCTTGTGCAGTGTGGCGGCAGTAAAACTTCTCCCCGTGCTTGCAATCATTACTGTTATTCATTCGATCTTTGGAGATCGCTGAGCCCGATACTTATATTTAGTCATTATATACGTTTGCGTCTAGATGCTTATGCATATGTACGTGTTTTGTATATACATTCAAGTGATATGAAAACGCAACACGGGAATTTCCGCTATATATTGTATGTACAATATGCTGCTTTTAATCGAATGGTACATGGCTACGTAAGACCTTTCCTTTTGGAAAAAATACTTAAACAACAAATAATACAGCAAATAGTATTCCTGCAATGTTTCATTATTTACAGAGTACGCGTTTGGCTCAATCATGTGAGCAAACTTAGGATGCAACATTTTGCAAACTGTTTACGTTAAATACAGTACTGAACTAGCTCAATTTTTCGAAGAGCAACTTCAACATTGATGAAGTTCTTGTTACAAAGTGTAGTGTGATTAAAACGTCTACAACATCACAGTTGTGTCCTTTCTCTAGTTAACTGCAACTTTTTTTTAAAAAAACATCTTGGGATTTCTTTGGACTATTATGTGCAATTAAGTGTGCAGTATATACAATATATAGCGGAAATTCCCGTGTTGCGTTTTCATATCACTTGAGTGTATGTACGTGTATGATTTGTGCATGCGTGCGTGCGTGCGTCTTTGAACTTATATGTATGCATATGCATTTATATGTTTGAGCATACGCTCGTATATATGAGTGAATGTTTGTGTTTGCTACCTGATGATGATGATCAATACTGAAACTAAATAAAACTGGTAGTTATGTGTTAATTATGGTAAGCAATATTATACTAGGTAATATTGGTCATATACTATGATAATTATACTGCAGAATCAAGAAATGTACTGTAATAATTATCACACACATGAAATGATCGTTTCATTATTGAAGATAATGTCAAACTGCTGCAATCTATTTAAATATACACTATTTTTCATAATACAGTTAGTGGATCTATTAGGCATAACTGTTCTACATACTCTCTTTTCTCCAATACCTTTGATCTTATTATCGATATTGCTTCACTGTATGTTTTTCTTGACTTCTGGTATAGTTTTAAATACTAAATGTGGGTTGTTTTCGCTAGTTATTTTCATACTTACGTTCGAGAAATGTAAACTTGTTTCTTTATTGAAAATAACGTCAAACTGCAGCAAATTATTTAAATATATACTATTTTTGATGATAAAATTAGCGAATGTATTAGGCATTAATGTTCTACATACTCTCTTTTCTCTTAATTTATCGATATTGCTTCAATTTATTATTTTTCTTAATTTTAGATAATCTAGTATTATGAATTTAAAAATAAGTCCCAAAGAAGTTAATTTCTGGCATAGTTTTAAATACTAATTGTAGGTTGTTCTCGGTAGTTATATTCATGAGTTACGTTCGGGATACGTGTGTTTTATGTATATGTTAACCAAGCGCTAATAATTTCTTAGCAAATTGCAGCAACCAGCCATAAGGCTATATCGTAACAGATACCCCTGGAACTCTATTATAGAATTCCTTTAATTGAATGTGTTATGTACATTTATTTGCTTCAAATGTCTTTTTCCTGACTTGTAGTCTATAACTCGCACCATTCCTTACTCATCTCTCTGCTCTCCTTCTGTATTTGTATGGTTCTTGGCAGCACCTCACCCTCTTACATGTACTCACCTTTAATTACATAATGCCTATAGAATTGTCCCTATATAGGGTGAGAATAGGTCTGTTTTCTTCGGTTTCCCTGCGAATTAAAGGGACTGGTTATTTAACTATTTTTGACCTAGTAACATGGATGGCTATACTTGAATTAATATGTGGTGATATCCTGGGCCATCTACTAACATTCCCTCACAAGAGGATATAAACTAACATTTATCTATAGTACATTACACCGTCCAAAGCTTTCTACTGAAAAAAGATATTTTGTTTGCTGATCTTCGCGATTTTGACATCCTCAGTTTTACTGAAACTTGGTTAAGCGATAATACCTAAAATGATGATCTTTTATATGCCGACTTTAACAAGCCATTTCGACAAGACAGATTAACCGATGACCACGGAGGAATAATTGTTTTTGTAAAACATAACATACATGCCACTAGACGCCGTGATCTTGAGGTTGACAATCTTGAATGTTTATGGCCAGAAGTTCATGCTTATAACAAAACTATATTTTTTGGAACCTTTTTATAGACCTCCAAATTCGACATCTCAGGTACTCAAAAACGTTGAACTATCGATTGGTCTTGTAATTGATACAAATGTTTCGGACATTATTATTACCGGCGACTTCAATTTGGACATTATAAATCTCAAACATGCAAAAACACTACAAACTTATCACATATGTATAACCTTACTCAATTAATAAAAGACCCTACGCATTTAACTGAACATTCACAATCCCTTATAGACCTTTTTTTAGTTCTAGTATCCAACCCAGAAGGTGTAGCACTATGCGGTGTTGGTGAGCCCTTTCTAAACCAAAATATTCTAAACCAAGGCATATTACTTATAAGCGTACTAGATGGCAATATGATAAAGGGGACTATGACTCACTTAGAACAAATAAGTCCTCCTTTAACTGGGACTCTTTATTCGACACAGATATTGATATATATGCAGATAACTTAACAAACAAAATACTCAACTTAGCAGAATCTTCTATTCCTACAAAAACATTGGTTACATAATGATGTGCGTAAACTAATGAGAAAACGAAAATGTCTTTACGACAAAGCCAAACTTACAAACAATGTTGACCACTGGACAGAGTACAGACAGATAAGAAAAGAAACAACACGGGCAATCAGGAATGCTAAAGAAAACCATATGCACTCACTTGTCAATAAGTTAAACTCGGATTCTATATCTTCATCTGATTGGTTTAAAATACTTAACTCCTTCATTAAACCCCATGAACGGTCCTCAAGCATACCTCCGTTAAAACATAATGATAACATATTTACTGACAACAAAGACAAGGCAAACATGCTCAACTCATTTTTTCAAACACAAGCTATACTTGACGATATTGATAAAACACTCCCCTATACTGACGTGTGCCCAACGAGACAAACTCTTAGTCAAATCACCATTACTCCCGACGAGGTCAACTCTGTGCTTCAAACTCTAAAATTAGGCAAGGCAGCTGGACCGGATAAAATTAACAATACACTACTTAAACAGTTATCAACTGAATTATCAACTCTTTTATGTAAACTATTTAATAGATCTTTACACACCGGTAACGTCCCATCACAATGGAAACTAGCGTACGTGTGTGCTGTATTTAAAAAAAAAGATCCCTCTGACGTATCAAAGAATCGTCCATATTCCTTCTTAGTACTATTGACAAAGTATTTGAGAAGATTATTCATAAACATGTTTTTAATTTCTTTATAAGACACCATATAATTACTGCTCTCCAATCTGGTTTTGTCCCAAACGACTCAACTGTAAACCAGTTAATCTCTCTATACAATACATTTTGCAAAGCGCCTGACGAGGGCAAAGAGGTTAGGGCCATATTCTGTGATATATCTAAAGCCTTTGATAGGGTCTGGCATAAAGGACTACTTCTCAAACGTCAGGCCGTTGAAATTACTGGTCAACTTCTCACGTGGTTCACGGACTATCTCCGTGATTGCAAACAACTTGTAGTAATGCCTGACGTTTTCTCTCATACAGTATCAATATCAGCTGGGGTACCACAGGGTTCTATTTTAGGGCCTTTACTTTTTCTTGTCTATATTAATGATATAGTAGCAAACATCAACTCTACTATAAAAATTTGCCGATGACACCAGTCTCTATTTTATTGTTGACACTCCTGTCAATAGCTCAACGATTCTCAATAAAGACCTTGAAACAATTCAAGACGGGGCAGACAGATGGCTGGTTAATTTCAATGCTAAAAAGACCGAATCAATTATAATCTCTAGAAAGACAAACAAACCAGTACATCCCCCACTTATCATGAACAACATTATTATTAACGAAGTTGAATATCATACACATTTAGGTATCACATTATCAAATAACGGATCTTGGAATCAACATCTAAATATGATAAAAGAAAAGGCGTGGAAACGTATACATATTATGAGAAAACTAAAACTTACATTAGACAGAAAATCACTCGAAACTATGTATCTAACGTTTATCCGACCTACGCTTGAGTATGCGGATGTAGTTTGGGACAACTGTACAATAGCTCAAGAGCAAGAACTCGAGAAAATACAACACGAAGCCGCCAGAATTGTTACTGGAACAACTAAACTTGTATCCTTAGATAAACATAATCAAGAAACTGGGTGGGAAAGTCTCAAAGACAGAAGAGGAAAACATAAACCGCTATTATTCTATAAAATGAACTCCGGTCTGTCTCCATTTTATCTATCCTCTCTGGTGCCGGACAGTGTAGGTGACTTAGTTAATTACAATCTTCGTAATCGTGACAATACTCGATCTCTCCAATGCAACACCCAGCGCTATATATAAACTCATTTCTTCCCTCAGCTGTGCATGAATGGAATGCCGTTTCACCAGAACTAAAACAATCAGAATCTGTTTCTGTATTTAAAACTAAATATTGACATTACTAAAACTCCAAAGTGGTACCATTCAGGTCACCGAAAGGTTCAGATACTACACACACGTCTACGCACTCATTGCAGCAGCCTTAATCAACACCTCTATTCCAAGAACATTGTTGACAGTCCTCGTTGTACTTGTGGAAATATTGAAGAAACAGAACATATTCTTTTGCACTGTAATAATTTTCACCAACAAAGAATTGTTATGATGAATGCATTGAAAGACTTTAATAACATATTTATGAATACCCTTCTTGCAGTGGATGCCCTAGTATCTAATGAAACAGATTGTAGAATTTTCAAAATAATAAGATTTCATTTTAAGAACAAAACGTTTTTGAAACAGGTGTCCATCATCTATCAAATATGATAAAAAAAAAAGTACTTATTAACTTGCACATGAGAACATAATTTATCAATTTTTAGAAGATATCACTGACCAGCTCGAAGAGGCCAGATCTTAGTGCTGCCGGAAACATAGCAAAACACAACTCTGTCTGTCTGCCTGTCTGTCTGTCTGTCTGAATTATTTGGTTGTTATCCACAAAAATGATGTTTAAACAATCCAAAATTTAAACTCCAAAATATCACATATATTGTTTCAACTGTCATGTATTCATATCATTATGTTAAGGAAACAGATTTATAAAAGCTTATATAGCTTCTTTCTGAGCGCTTTTCGCATGTTTTACATCTTCGAATGTCTGTATAATAAGCAATGTAAATTTTAAAACATTTGTGAATAAAATATTGTTTAAACTAATGACGACAGCAGCCATTTAGAAACGATGCCAGCAGCAAACAATGACGATAGCAGCCGATCGAATAACGACGACAACAGACTATCAAACAACGACGACAACAGTATATAAAACAAAGACGACAGCAGCCTATCAAACTATAATTACAGCACCCTATCAAACAATGACGACAGCAGCCTAGCTAAAAACGATTATTATACAACGACGACAGGACGATATCAGCCTATCAAACTATAATTACAGCACCCTATCAAACAACGACGACAGCAGCCTTTCAAAGGACGACGACAGCATCCTATCAAACAACGACGATAGCAGCCTATCAAACAGCGACGACAGCAGCCTATCATACAACGAGGGCAGCAGCCTACCAAACAACGACGACAGCAGCCTATCAAACTCCGGATTTGCGTGACGGCATCTATAAAGCACATGTATTGTTTCTCTTGTTTCCTAAACGGTTTTTCCCCTTTGCATCGATGATACATTACCCGTTATAGCAGATAGACTCATTTGTGTCTACCGACATTTATACACGCCATGTGGTTTCGATGCAAGGATAGGGACACTGCTTAACTAGAGACAGAGGGGTAAAATCCCCTCACTTTTGTCATGTTCATTAAAGTTCTTTATCATCCCATTCCTGTATTATTTTAGGTGCTAATTGAGTGATGACAGAAAGCAATGACTCCAACACAAAATGGTGTGCTTTTAACAGAATTTTCAGCTACTTTCAAGTTCCGTAAAACTCAAATCAGTTAAAATTGTAAACGTTCGAATTGCACTCATTGGACTGGCGCGTATCTGCCTTAAACTCCCTGACCAAAACGCTCCTTGGCACTCGGGTCAAATATGGCGGACAAACCAAGGCATGAGGGAAATGTAGTCTGCCATCAAGTAATTGTCTTCTGAAAGGCTTTTATGTGACAAACAGTTAAGATCGCATATGCATAGTGTACATTATTTATATGAATAAACACCAATGTAAAATACAATTGCGAACTATAGTGTGGGAAACTGCCATGGTCCAAACCTACCAGTATGTAGTTTGTCCATTTGTAGGATGGTCGGTGAAATTGCCTTTGATGAATGCTTAGCATTAACTCGTTTAATTCTGGATTAACAAAGGGCGGCGCTTTACCATATTCCAACTTCCAATAAATGGAATTTATAGTACGGACAGGATCATTAAGTACACCATACTCCAAAACAGACAGTCTGTCTCAGTTCGTTAGTTATTCAAAAAAGGCGTTGGGCTACGCCCATCTCGGTGTTTAAATAAACCAACTCGCTGAGACAAGATTATATCTATTACGTGTTGTTCACGGTAGGTCCAAATCATATAAACATGACTGTGGCCGCCGGCGTATACCTATTGGTGCATACAAACAAGTCCGCCCAGGGCAACAGCGTAAGTAACTATTTAAGTATTTTTTTGTATTTATAGGGGTGACTCAATTGCAGCGCTAACTTGCCTTGTTTCTATCTCTTGAGGCTAGTTTGTAAAGAGCTACCTTGCAAAGTGATAGTGTCAGCCATTGTTGAAATTAAAGTAATAAACACCTCGAGCAATTGTTTCTTTATTATCATATGATAGAGGCAGTCAATTAAGTAAGTGGTAGGTCCAAATCATATAATAATTGATTTATTATGCCAGGTCAATAACAGAAGCAAATTCAAACAGTTTGACCTACTTCTCCCTAAGATCACCTGAGATTCAAACGTGTGTACCCTAAATCGCGTGACCTATATTTCGAAAAAAGTAGGTCAAGTGGAAAATGGTTCTTAACAAGGAACACCCTGTTGCAGTTGTATAAATACTATTTACCATCAGAAGCTTAGATTCAGCATGTGGACCTAAATCATTGCTGAGATGTGCAGGCATACATTTTCTTTCAGTAGCTGTTGAAAGGAGATTAATGCCCCTGATATGGAAGTCGTCTAAAGCGTGTGTCTCTTATTTTATTGAATGATATTTTATAGATCAATGTCCAACGTCAAATGTAGCTAATTTAAGATTAATGGAAATAATTGAATTGGATTTTATAGTCGCACCAACAGCTAAGGTCATATGGCGACTTTCCAGCTTCCACTGGTAGAGGAAGACCCCAGGTGCCCCTCCGGGCAATTTTCGTGCACGGGCGGGCACCTGGGTAGAACCACCGACATTCCGCAAGCCAGCTGGATAGCTTCCTCACATAAAGATTCCTAGGCCCCTGAGGGATCGAACCTACAGCGGTGAGGGGCAAGTGATTGCAAGTCAGAGACTCTAACCACTCGGCCACGGACGCCCCTTAATGGAAATAAAATGGTACGACGTACCTGAGACTTTATATTGACGCGATAGTTTAAAATTCGCATCAGCAAAAAGTATGGTGGCATATAACTGCCGTCGAGATAATTTAGTCGCGATACGTTTTTCAGCTATTAAGACGACTTTTAAGCCCTTATAAGTCGACTTATAAGAAAAAGTCTAAATAAGTATTACGACAAACTTTAACCATGAAGTCATGATAATGCTATAAAGTGGCATGCTCGATTAATATGTCGCGTTAGTTTTTAACCTTCGAATCACTCGGATTTTAAGGAAGGGAACTGAAATGTATGTATAACGACAAACTTTAACCATGAAGTCATGATAATGCTATAAAGTGACATGCTCGATTAATATGTCGCGTTAGTTTTTAATCTTCGGATCACTCGGATTTTAAGGAAGGGAACTTCAATGTGTGAAGTAGACTGTTATACGGCCGTCAATTTAAATTGACTGTTTACTGAAACGGGACATGCGAATTGCTTGTTTGAGTGAAACGGGACATGCGCAGTGAAGCAGTCTAATGATAAACGACAGAGTATTCCGAATGTGAAGAAAGCTATTTATAACTTGACTGTCACTCCAGAGCATTATCGCTACTTTACGGAGAGTTAGCAAAGAAATTTGTCACGGTACTTGTTGGAGTAGTTTTTCCTATAAGTCGAATTATAAGGGCTTAAAAGTCGTCGTAATAGCTGAAAAAAGTATCGCAACTAAATTATCTCGACGGCAGTTATATGCCACCATAAAAAGGACTCAGTGTTAACAGAGACATAATAAACGTCTTACATCTCTGGTGTTAAATATGTATTGACATGCCAACATTAAACCTGTAAATAAGTATTGACATGAGAACATTACACCTTTAAATAAGTATTGACATGCGAACATTAAACCTGTAAAACAGAGACTGGCTGTAACACTGTTGATCTGTTGGACATTTGAAGCTTCAGTTTTCCACAATACTCATAAAAATAAAAACGTAGCATCTAAACTATTTTATTTTAGTGCATATATATATATACTTTATAGTTTCGACCAACTCACGGACAGACACATGTTACCATATTATAATATTTCAAACCTAAACACACCTATGTTGTTGTTGAACTACAACCAGCTGAGGTTATATCATGAATGCGTAATTAGATGATTCTCAAATAGTCCCAATATTTTCTTCGTTTTATCCAAAACAAATTGCTTTTTCAAAAACAAAGTCGGTATATTTATGAGACATGATATCGACTCCTTTCTAACGCCGGTATTTAGTGCCATTTCCATTTTCTGCCTGAACATGATGGAGCAAACTCAACCGTCACACCAAAATGGTCGCTCATCGGCAACAGGTTCCCACTTCCGTCTGGTACCACAGGTTGGTCAAACACTCTCTGTTAATAGTAAAATGAGAATGAAGTGCTGACAGAAACCAAAACAGCGTTATGCTAATAGGATCAAAACCGATCTACAGCATATACGACTGATAGGTATTTGAAGATAAGTTATGTTAGCAGGTATAGTTTGCATCATCAGAATATAATTAGAACTAATAAGAACCTTTTATTTTATTATATTTTAGATCTACTTTAAATATATAAGTATGGTGGCATATAACTGCCGTCGTGATAATTTAGTCGCGATACTTTTTTCAGCTATTTAGACGACTTTCAAGCCCTTATAAGTCGACTTATAAGAAAAACTACTCCAAAAAGTATCGTGACAAATTTCTTTTCTTACTCGCCGTAAAGTCACGATAATGCACTGGAATGACAGTCAAGTTAGACTGCTACACGGCATTGAGTGAAACGGGACATGCGCAACGAAAGCAGTCTATCCCCTTCCTTAAAATCCGAGTGATCCGAAGATTAAAAACTAACGCAAAATATTAATAGAGCATGTCACTTTAGAGCATTATCGTGACTTCATGGTTAAAGTTTGTCGTGATACTTATCTAGACTTTGTTCTTACAAGTCGACTTATAAGGGCTTAAAAGTCGTCCTAATAGCTGCAAAAATTATCGCGACTAAATTATCTCGACGGCAGTTATATGCCACCATATATAAGTGTTGGGTCTGGATGCTCCAAATTGTGAAATGTTAGATATAAAATACGAAAAAAATATAAAAAATAAGTAAATAAATAAAAAAAATACCTCAACGTTCCGAAACCTCATTTGATTGCCGAAGAAGAAGTGGTCAATTGCAGTATTTTCTATGATAACTTTGTCGCTGTTATATATGTTCTTTGAACCATCACAAAAAGTACAACGCTCCACTGATTGTGTCCTAAATGCTGCCTTCAGTCTATTGTATTCCTCTGAAAAGTAGCATTATTTTTATATTAAAATATACCGGAATTATTGCTTTATTATGTTACACGTTTTTATGCCTGGGTTCGTCACTGTTTATATTAATGAACATCAGTGCAGCTATGCAAGAAATAATGGTGATATGCTGTTACTCTAGAAAAAGCTTGTGATATGTCCATGTTTATATTGATAAACGTCAATGCAGTTATTCGAGTTATGCATGTTGGAAGTTCGTAAATGCAGCTATCCTTGATATGCTTGTGGAATATCCATGTTTATATTGCTGAACTTAAATACAGCTATTGTAGTTATGACTGTTGTACGTTCATGTTTACATTGATGAACGTCAATGCAGCTACTCTAGTTATGACTGTTGTACGTTCATGTTTACATTGATGAACGCCAATGCAGCTACTCTAGTTATGACTGTTGTACGTTCATGTTAACATTGATGAACGCCAATGCAGCTACTCTAGTTATGCTTGTGGTGAACTCCTGTTGATATTGGTGAACGTAAAGACAGCATTCTAGTAATGCTGGTTGTACCTCCATGTTTATACTGGAAACTTTAAATACAGCTTTTCTAGCTATGACTGTTTTACGTCCATGTGTGTATGTATTGATGCAATTAAATTCAGCTATTCTAGTTATGTTTGTGGTGCACTCATGTTGATATCTGGGAACGTAAAGACAGCTTTCTAGTAATGCTGTACTTCCACGTTTATCACGTTTATATTGAAATTTTTAAATGCAGCTATACTACTAATGGTTGTGGTACGATCAAGTTTACATTGATGAAAATAAACGCAGTTATTCTAGTTATGACTGTTTTACGTCCATGTTTATATTGTTGCAATTAAATGCAGCTATTCTAGTTATTCTTGTGGTACGTTCATGTTGATACTGATGAACGTAAAGGCATCTTTCTAGTAATGCTTGTTGTACCTCCATGTTTATATTGAAGATCTTAAAGGGATTAACGGCAATGCTGCTATGTTTTTAAACTCGCGGCGTCTCGTTAGTTTTTCTAAAGAATGTGCATTTGTTCAATCATTAATATTAATTATAAGAATATTAAAAAAGCATATTGTTTTTTCATATTTGTAACTGTTGATTACATTGCACTATAATATAATTAAAACTATGGTAGAATAACGAAGAAAATTTAAAAACGCAAACTTTTTTTTAATATATGCAAGCAATCTTTCAAGGTAAAATGATACTGGATATTATCGAGATGCTAATTTTAATGATTGATAAAAACGTCGAGATTGCACATGTGTCCCTTTAAATACAGCTATACTAGTAACGCATTAGGTGTGTCCAAATTTACACTGAACGTTAAGCAGCTATTCTAGTAATTCTTTTGAAATGTCCATGTTTATATTGATGAAATTGAATGCAGCTATTCTAGTAATGTTTGTGGTACATTCGTGTTTATATTGATGAACGCTAATGCAGCTATTCTAGTTATGCTTTTGGCAAGTCCATGTTTCCATTGATGAACGTAAATGAAGGTATTCTAGTTATTATTGTGGTATGCAGCAATTCTAGTAAATACATGTTTACGGTACGTTCGTGTTTATATGGATAACGTCAATGCAGCTATTCTAGTAATGTTTATGGTACGTTCGTGTTTATATGGATAACGTCAATACAGCTATTCTAGTTATGTTTATGGTACGTTCGTGTGTATATGGATAACGTCAATGCAGCTATTCTAGTAATGTTTATGGTACGTTCGTGTTTATATGGTTAACGTCAATACAGCTATTCTAGTTATGTTTATGGTACGTTCGTGTTTATATGGATAACGTCAAATTTAATAAATATTGTATGAAAGTGAGTACGACCAAAATGCTTACGAATTTATAAACTACATCACCACATAAATCAGATTGTAATAGTTCTTGTCGCAGAAGTGTTCTTAAATTACTTTTTTATTTTAAAAGTAAATCAGGGTTACAATAATAACATTTTACTAATAACAAAGTGTTTTCGAAGTTTTTTGTAACGGTAGCCCTGCTGGAGTAGCTTCTTAGTTATACAAATAATACGAATAATCCTCAACACGAGTGCAAGCTCTAGGAAAACGAATAAGTTGAGAAACTAAGAACCCATAAGAAGGAGTTCGGAGAACAATATCAACATTGAAATCATCTCACTTATCATAGATTTTACTAATTATTTCTCTATTTTCAATAAAGAGATGTAAACTTTTAAGCAAGAAAAGAAGCGACATTATCAGAAACGTTAGTTTTGTTAAACAATGAAAGTTCTTTAGAATAGATAGTATTAACCATATTAGAAAAGAAAGGATCGTCAACGTTCAATATGTCATTCAGATACCGAGAGGTGTCATTAAAGACTAGGAGGCGTGAGAGGTTATCTCTCATGAACAGACTCAATAAAACCGAGTCTGCTACTTTTATCTTTTGTTTTTGTTTGATGCTTCCAAGGGATCCCATTTTCAGTATTTATTGACTTTTACACTAGCGTTTGTTTAGTGCTGTGTGGCTGCCGTAAAAAGTCGCCTCGAGTACAAATCAGTAGTGTTAATACTTACAGGTCCTTTGGGATCATCAAGCCCAAACATTGAGGTTTTAAAGTAGAATATCGCTTAAGCCGGTGCTAGGAGGCGTGAGAGGTGTTGCACTTTACATTATCTCTCATGAACACAATACAACCGAGTCTGCTGCTTTTATCTCTTGTCTGTGCTTGTTGCTTTTAAGGGATCCCATTTTCAGTATTTATTCATTTACATCTGCCTGAGTATCTGGTGAAAGACTCAACACGAAATCTCTTTTATAGCAAAACAAGAACAACTCTGAGCCAATAGGCGAACAGTTCGTACCCATAGGCATACCGACAATTTGTCTATAAACGGTAGTTCCATATCTGACGAAAAGTATATGAAACAGGAAAATGAGTGCTTCGCAAATTTCTTGGCAATTCCACATACTGTCTCTAAACCGACGTTTGTAAAACAACACACCAAAAAAACGTTTTAATATTGTTACAGGGTAAAACTGTAGAAAGCTTTTTGAATGAGAGCACACATATGTAAGGGATGCGGTGCATTACAAACTTATACAATCATGAAATTTAAAACAAACAGGCCCTATATTTTAATCGTATACATGCGTGCCGTATTATTTGTAATTTCTTGTTCACCAGCTCATGGCGAATTCATGTCCTTATGCGATCATATTTAGCGCAGGGCATCATTTGCTTACATACACCAAGTAGTGCAGATCGTACCTGTATACCAGTACATGTAGCACTGGAATTTTAATTTCTTTGTTTACATTTTTCGGTACTCCAACACGCGACTCTCTAATTCATAGTCAGGCGTTCTACTCACTCGTCTACAGGAACTTCTTTATAACAAAGTATGTTTAGTAATATTAGTAACTTAACATAGTTAAAACATCTTAAGATGTATCAATATATTATAGACCATGACGTTGCACACGTAAATTAATCTCGTGTGGTGTCAAGCTATATTTAATCAAATTCAAACAAGGATTCTGTTTCAAGACAAATAACTTTTATTTCTAATTGATACGTTGATGTCGCTCTTGTGCTAGTTATTGTGTAAGTCAGAAATGTTAACCCTTAACCAGCTACATATACACTGAACTGTTCTTTCTTTTAATTAAGACCATTCCATTTATGTGCCAAAGGGGTGTTTTGGGGGAAATGACTGATCAGAGTTACTCGCAGGATGATCTGGGTTTATAATGAACGCAAAGGCTATTATAGTTGTACTTAGCGGGTTAATGTGTAATGTATTAAGCAGTTTCAGTCGTATAGTAGTCGTCCTCAGACACTCAAGAACAGTCCCTCGTTCAAAATCCGATCCGGGCACTTTTGCAGGCGTATTTTTATCGATGTGACATGTATGAAGGCTAAATGAAAATGTGATATGTTACGCATCGATTTCTGGCTTATATCCGCCGACCTTTTGGATGTTTGTCGAACTGAAACTATTTTACCTGTGACTATGTCCTATGCATGCGCTTTTATTGGTCCAAGTCATGTTTAAGTAGTGTTTAGGGCCATTAATAGTATATACTTCTTCAGTTAAGACTATATAACAGAACTGCACACATGAAATAACTAGAATAGCTGCATACCACAGGCATAACTAGAAATATCACTGAAGGTCATTAATACCCCCGCTTTAAGTCTAAGTTAAACAAAGAGCCATAATTCAGCAATAAATTAGGTAACCAACAATGGGTGATGTAGAGGGACATATGGTCATCAGTTGTTATGTGTATATGAAGTTTGGGAACAACTCATTCAAAACTGTTTGAGGAATGCAAGTAATAAACATTTGTTACGGGACGCGACGCGATGAGACGGGACAAAACGCGACGCGACAAAAATGTGTTACTCGACGGGACGTTACGGACAGCCTGATTCCTATATAGCTCCCACTTCACATTGTGAGAGAGGTGGTATAACTAGAATAAATCAATATAAACATGGACGTACCACAGTCATTACTAGAATTGCATCATTTCCGTTCATAAATACACACATATATCAAAAGCACTACCCCACTGCTGAAAATCTTTGGATTTTAATAGGTATATATTAGTTTTGTCACTGAACATAATACAATACATGTGAATATAATAAATGCATACAATATTTTAACTGCACACCTGAATATGAATCATGCCTTACCAACTATTTTCTCGTCCAGAGTACCAGTTTTCCCCGCACCGCCAGTGTTAAAATCTCCCATCATTATCAGTTTCGTGATGTCTGAAAACATCTCGATCAGGATATTTACCTCATGCTTATGCTGGTCTAAGTATGATGTGAACCCTAGAGGCATTAACTCCACTGTAAGAGGAAAACACACGAGGCTAAGTATGATGTGAACCACAGAGGCATTAACTCCACTGTAAGAGGAAAACACACGAGGCTAAGTATGATGTGAACCCTAGAGGCATTAACTCCACTGTAAGAGGAAAACACACAAGGCTCCATGTATGTTCTTTACACTAAGTATGATGTGAACCCTAGAGGCATTAACTCCACTGTAAGAGGAAAACACACGAGGCTGCATGTATGTTCTTTACACTAAGTATGATGTGAACCCTAGAGGCATTAACTCCACTGTAAGAGGAAAACACACGAGGCTCCATGTATGTTCTTTACACTAAGTATGATGTGAACCCTAGAGGCATTAACTTCACTGTAAGAGGAAAACACACGAGGCTGCATGTATGTTCTTTACACTAAGTATGATGTGAACCCTAGAGGCATTAACTCCACTGTAAGAGGAAAACACACGAGGCTGCATGTACGTTCTTTACACAAATTTTCTTTGGGATATTCATTGGCAAAAAGGCTGCTTGGGACTTCAACAAGTTAATAAAACATTAAGGCCACCAGAAGATAATTAATTATCCAGTAATTCTTAAAACTTAAGTACATATATAGATAAATGTCTAATGCAGCCAAAGTAAACATAATGCAAACTTACTGATATATAGATACATGTCTAATGGAGACAAAGTAAATATAAGGGCAACTTATAATATACAAATGAATGTCTTTTGCAGACAATATATAGATTTATGCCTAATGCAGAGTAACCCTCGGAGAAACGTACTGATACACAAATAAATGTATAATGCAGAACAACTAACCCTAAGAAAACGTTCTTATATATTTATTTATATATACAAATCTAAGGTAGGCAATTTATACATAATGAAATCCTACTTATATATAGATACAGGTTTAACGAAAACAGCACATTCTAAGGAAAACCTACTGATATTGTATAACTAAATGTCAATTGAATATATAATAGTAAACATAAGGACAACTTACTGATATATAGAAATAAAGAAAACCTACTGATATTGTATAAATAAATGTGAAATGAATATATAGTAGTAAACCTAAGGACAACTTACTGATATTGTATAACTAAATGTGAAATGAATATATAGTAGTAAACATAAGGACAACTTACTGATATTGTATAACTAAATGTGAAATGAATATATAGTAGTAAACATAAGGACAACTTACTGATATATAGAAATAAAGAAAACCTACTGATATTGTATAAATAAATGTGAAATGAATATATAGTAGTAAACCTAAAGACAACTTACTGATATATAGAAATAATAAAAAAACTTACTGATAACCACTAAATTAAAAACATATTTCAAGCATAACAAATGTTACTGAACATAAAGAATTGCATTCTGAATGTTATGCAATTTGAGATTTTGAGAAAATATATAGGCTTCACTCCGGCGCGAAACTTATATTGTTGATACAATACCTACCTTCTGCATATAAGGGTATCTGCGCAGACAAATGTGTACATACTGCGGTGGTCTTGCCATCAATCTGAAAAAACACAGAAATCGAAATAAATTGAGAAACGCACCAACAAAAATCCGGAAATCAAAGTTATATAAAAGTAGATATAAAATTCGAACAGGAAATGTAGCATTCAAGGACCACAGTCAACCACAAACACGCAAAGAAACAAACAACAATTACAAAGATGAATAAAGGACAAGATATGACATCACAAACATAAAAGGATTGGAAAGTCACTATAAAGATGAGAGAATCAACTCTAATTAAAATTATACATGTCATGTTTTTCTTATTTTAGAAAAAAAACACGCCGTGCGATTATAAAGGAGAAACTAGGACGATGAACTACCCTTTGTTAGCCATGCTGGCCATCTTGTATTGTGCCCGATGTCATCATGAGTGGGAACGTTGCCCGATGTCATCATGAGTGGGAACGTTACCCGATGCCATCATGAGTGGGAACGTTCCTGAAATTGCCACAATTTAAATGTGGATCAATGTCCAGTAAACCAGATATTTGTAAACAATAATTTGTTCTTTCCTAAAAGCTCAGCTAATTTGTTTTGTTGAGGTTTATCACCACTAATTACATGTAAACCTCCGAGGTGTATCGAATGTAGTTCCTATAATAAAAAGTAATCTCTTCTTTTTTTATGGAAATGGGCATTATAAGCAGGTGAAAACTGCCCTTTTCTTTTCGATTTGATGGTTGTATGTATAAGCAGCGTATTAATAGGTTTTACTGGATCACTGATGAACATTTTCGAAATTTCGACTCTATGCTTACACTTTGTGAGCAACCATCAAGGAAAACAACTGTACCCTTGACCTGTTTAGTAAACAAACAAGAACTTTCTTACATGTCTTGTGACCCCACCTTTCAAGTGGAAAATTAGTTTTCTATATGAACATTACACTGCTGCATTATCCATACTTGAGTTGAAGTTGCAGCAAATCATTAATATGTGACACTTTAACATTGGTGTCTATGGGGAATATAATTAGTGGTTTCATACCTTGAACCCCAATAGTCGGATACTGTTCTTTAACGTTTCTGTCCAGGAAGTAAACAATTCAATATTGTTAAACTCCAACATTCCCAACTTTAAGATTCTCCATATAACGATTTCAATATCTTCTTAAACATCAAGATTCAAATAATGTTTATATTAGTTTTCAAGAAACCAGAAATTCTGGAAATTTAAAAATATATATTTTTCCTTGACAGAAAAACAAGTATTGATTATAAATCAAGAAACTTGGAAATTCGACGAAAGTCAGGATCTCCATAAGCTACCTACAAAATTGCGTTCAAGTATGCATTTCCATATAACCTTCCTAAACACCACGTTTCGCTTCAGTATCTCACTCCTAAATAATGGCTCGGAAACCATTTTTTTTCTTTTTTTTGTAGCAGCGACCTTGAAATGGACCAGTGACCTCAAATGCAAAACCAGGATTTCTTTAAATATAAGATACCTACACAGTTAAAGTTACAGCCCGGAAACCAGATGTGTTAGCTCTACTGGCGGATGGTCAGCATAGCTTATTAATGGCGAGTTGTCCGTCCGTCCGTCCGTCGTCTTTTACCCCTCGATAAAATGGCCTTCAGTTTGTTGATATTAGTCAAAGCTCGGAGAAGTTAGAAAACCAGCCAGATCGGACCAGTAACACCAGAGTTACGGTCCTTGATTTTCCTAAATATGCTACATTTTGCCTCGTTAACACAATAGGGGCTTAATTTTTAATCTGATCTTTTCCAAACTTGGCCAGATTGTTGATATCAATAAACTCTCAGAAAAGTTCCAAAACCAGCCATATCGGACCAATAACACCGGAGTTATGGACCTTGAGTTAGTTAAATATGCTATATTTTGCCTCGGTAATACGATAGGGCCTTCATTTTGCATCTTCCCAAACCGGCCCAGTTGGTTGATATAAATGAAAGCTCGGACAAGTCCGAAAACCTGTTCGGATTAATTATCCCAGAGTCACGGCACTTGTTTTGCTGGAAAATGCAGTTTGGACACTCTAGAAACTGTGTCAGTGTCTTTGTATCAATAAAATCTCAGACAAGTTCAAAAGCCATCCAGATCAGATTAGGAACACCAGAGTTATGACCCTTACTTTGCAGCAAAAAAGGCATATTCGACCTTGTGAACTCTCTATAGCACCTTCATTGAATAGTTTATCTATACCAAACTGTGTCAGTGTCTTTGTGTCAATGAAAACTCAGACAAATTTGAAAACAAACCATATTGGATTAGTAATAAAATAGTTATGGCCCTTGTTATGATGAAACATGGATTGTGAACACTCTAGTACCTTAGAGTAAATGCTTATATCTTTTAAACCGCTTGGATGATTTTGTCCAAATTTGTAAATAATAGGTCAACGCGACATCCAAGATTAAACATCACCGCCGTTACCTGTAACTGTTTATATAGTTTAAGCCGCTTGGATGATTATGAGAAAGCTTTAAAATGATGATGATGATGATGATGTCTATCTAGTTTAAGTTTTGTAAAAATTAGGTCAACGCGACATTCAAGATGACCGCCGTTACCATTAAATGTTAATATCTTTCAAACCGCTTTGATGAGTTTGACCAAAATTTACATGAATGATGCTTATGACTTTCAAGTTGTAAAAATATGGTCAACGGGACATTGAAAATACCCGCCCTTACCTTAAAATGCTTACATGTTTTAAAAAAGTATGAAAGGAGAAATTTGAAATTGTCGAACACTATAAGTACAAAAATATTGCAGTCTCGATTTGACTGAGACTGTTCATGAACGGTAGTGAAACCTGCTTTCTACCGTACACGCCCTATAGCCCCTGGTTGAGCAGAACTCAATATAACAAATGCCAATAGTACAGAAATTTGAGCCATCCCGCAGATGGTAAGCATATGACGGTGAAAAATGGAACCTTCAATGAAGTGTTTTCACACCATTCCATTGCCAGCGGCGTATAGTCCCAGTTTCTAACAAAACGAGAAAACAATGGGCGAAATAAACAAAATGGAGTTTAGCTGGGAGCAGAGGTTATGAAGCCTACGTATCACAGGTAACAGTCTAAATTAAAAAGCAAGCAACATATCCTAAGGATGATTTAACAATACTCAGAACCTTTAAAGGCTAGAGAAGTGGAACCACCTATTCGAAATTCAGGTAAGAAACCAAAAGTAAATGAGAATGTTCCACCGATATCTGTAAATATCGGGCTCAACGATCTCCAAAGATCGGAATTAGTAACAGTTCTGATTGCAAACACGTGGAGACGTTTACCGCCGCCACATTGCACAAGAAACGCTACTGTGAGAGATAAAAAAGTATGAAAGGAGAAAATTAGAAATCGTCGAACACGATAAATACAAACAATATTGCCGTCTCGGTTTGATTGAGACTGTTCATGAATGGTAGTGAAACGTGCTTTCTGCCGTTCACGCCCTCTAGCACCGGGTTGAGCAGAACTCAATGTTAAAAATGCCAATAGTACATCATTTTGAGCATCCCGAAGATGAAACCGCATGAATGATTTTGACTAAACTTCGCGTGGATGATGCTGACGTCTATAGTATCAAATTTGTAAAAATGTGGTCAATGTGACATCGAGGATGGCGACCACTAAACATGGCCGTCGTTATCGTAAAATCGTTTAAATCGCTTTGATGATTTTGACCAAACCTTACAATGATGATGAAGGTTAGCGTAAATCCAAGATAGCTGCCATTCAGGATGGCCGCCATTACTGTAAAATGCTTCAATCTTTTAAACTTCTTGGATGGTTTGGCTTACCCTTCGTATGGATGATAGTAAGGTCTGTGGCTTTCAAGTTTGTAAATATTTGGTCAATGTGACATCCAAGACGGCCACCATCCAATATGACCGAGATTACCGTAAAATGCGTATATCTTTTAAACCGCTTTGATGATTTTGGCCAAACATTACATGGATGATGGCGAGGTCTATGGCTTTCATGTTTGTAAAAGATATTTCGACGCTACATCCAAGATGGCTGCCATTAAAGATGACCCTTGTGTCCGTGAAGTGCTTATATATTTTAAACCGCTTGGATGATTTGGCCAAACTTTACATGGATGATGCAGAAGTCTATAGCTTTCAAGTTTGTAACAATTAGTTCAACGCGACAATTAAAATAGCTGTTGTTTCCATAAAAAAGGATACAAATAAGTACTGTCTTGAATTAAATTCAAACGCGATCCTAATGCCGTCAGGCATTTTACTTGTATCAAATCCACTTATATAACAGCTATGTTAGTCAGTAGAGCGGTCACAGGCCCTATTGGATCTCGTGTTCTATTTTTAGTAACAGCTATCTTGATCCCAGTGATACTATACCAAGCTTTCTTTCCATATAAGCTACATACACACCAATGTTCGTTCCAATATCTCATTCATAACTAACGTTATTGTCCGGAAACCATTTTTCTAAATTTTAGTAACAGTGACACACCAAATTCCAAACTTTCTTTCTATATAAGATATATACACAGCAAGTTAAGTTCCAGTATTTCATTCCTAACAAAGGTTTTTGTCCAGAAATCATTTGTCTATTTTTAGTAACAGTGACCTTTACCTTACACCAGCGACCTCCAGTGCAATACTAAGCTTCCTTTCTATATAAGCTACCTACTTCGCCCTCACGTCCACCCACCAAACGACATTTGCCATCTAAAACCAGAGCTTTCAAAAGGAGATCCTGATTAATAACCAACTGTACCAGTTCAACTCAACTTTGTATATGTATTACGATTTGTTTGTTGCTATGCGTTTGTTTCGTGTGTGTCGCACGCTCTATAACTACGCCACCACAGTTGTTCTTGTGATGTTTCGACGATCAGTAACCCTAAAAATTGTTTAGTTTTTTTTCGTTGTTAGATGTTTATATATTACAGTTGTCTGCGAATATTACAACGGCGCTAAATGTTGATGCCAGTTGAACTAATACAGGAGCATGAATAATTCATAATTGTTACTTAAAACAATTGTTTCGTAATCATTTTTCGCGATCGACTTTGGAAAAGAAATCATTGCAGTTGTCATTGAGGCAATCGTCAATGTATGTTATAATGCGGCATTTTCTTGAACGTTTGGCACAGTTTGTCACTAAAATAATTAGACGGCAAGAAAAGGCTTCAGAGTACTAACAGTGAAAAGAAAACAAAGAATCGTGGAAAACAGAGTTCAACTGGCTCAGTTTATGATGAAATATTTTTAAGTTTGATAAATAAAATGTCAATGAAACATGCTTTTCCCATGTTTTGTAACATGTTGAATCGTTAACATTACAGATGTATCGTGTACTATTGTGTATATAATACAGTTGTATCACTTTAATGAAAGAGCACTTCTTTCTTCAGTCAAAATAAATATTGTTTTGATTTAAAAAGCAATTGTTAAAAACATCCATTGGCGATGCCTACCGTAGCTGTCAAATATCCTCGGTTTATTATTTCCGTCGTGGTGGGATTATAATCTACGTGTGCTGTGTTGGTCAGAGGGCGCTTTGAGAGAAGCAACAGACCTGGCTCGTTCATATGACTCAGACCCAGGGCTGGTGCTGCAGCAGTGCAACTGTAAAGAATAAATGAGTTTTACATTCTATTGTTTGAGATAGGTACGTACATGTTTATGTCTATTTTTTCTCCTGTTCCATGACTTTTTACAAACTGGCTTTCCCTATATCATTGGAAAATGGTCGATTGGTTCCGATCGACATTAACCCGTCAAAAACGTGACGTCATTTACATTTATTTCAATTGGCTCAACATACGACAATCGGCATACGACATTCGGCATACTACATTCGACATACGACATTTAAAAACATCCTTCAAAATGAATTTCGTTTCACCGACATACAACATTCGACATACGACTTTCAACATACGACATACGACTTTCAAAAACATCCTTCAAATTGAAGGTCTTTTCACGCGACATACAACATCCGACATACAACATTCAACATACGACATTCGAAATACGACATTCAAAAGCATCATTCAAAGTGAATTTTGTTTCACGCGACATACAACATTCGACATACGACATTCGACATACGACATTCAAAAACATCCTTCAATGTGAATGTCGTTTCACGCGACATACAACATTCGACATACAACATTCGACAAACGACATTCAAAAACATTATTCAAAGTGAATGTCGTTTTACGCGACATACAACGCTGTGGTATTACTACCCCTGCGAATTGAACCTCGTTCAACCATGCTTTAACCATGGTCAACCATTGTTAACCATGGTCTGCATACCTTGGTTTAACCATGGTTGACCATGGTTTGCCATTTTTGTTAAATGGAAATACCATGGTCAACCATGGTGTTAATGTCACCAAGGTTGACCAAGGTGACAAACCATGGTCGACCAAGGTGACAAACCATGGTCGACCAAGGTGACAAACCATGATCAAAAAATGTCATACCATGGTTAACCAGGGTTATAAACCATGTTCGACCAGGGTATAATAACTACGCACAAAAAAAAAGGTTTTCTGATATAATACAACACAGCTTATATAACACGATAAATAGCACTAATATTGCACCATCTACTTCTTGCACGGAAGCGATTTTAGTGGCCAATTCCATTTTTTTAAGTGTTGCCCGAGTAAAAATGTACACTGAAATTTCAGCAAAATAACAGTGAAATTTACCTACTGAAAGAATTGGGCAAAATAACAGTGAAAACTCGGTGAAATGTCACACTGGAATTTTACTGAAATTGTAGTGAAATTTTACTGAATTGGGCAAAATAAAAGCGAGTTTCAGTGAAATCTTATTGAAACTACAGCAGAATTGGTCAATTGTAATATCAGTGAAATCTCAATGAAATTTCACCAAGAATACAACAGTTCAAGAACAATTCACAAATGTATAACCTTCAGTCTACATTACTTAGAAGACCTGAACATACTTGGTGAAATGTTGCATATGATATTGAAATGAAATAATATCTGCAGTGCTGAACACCATATTTTTCTATCAATAACAAAAACAACAAGGTCAAATCCGCGAAAACATATGACAATAGGGGTTTGGTTTTAAAATACAGTTTCCACTGTCTACATTCCTAAATTTCTGCTTTTAAATACAAGTCTTATATGTATAAGATGTTTTGATACAATGAGTAATGTAAGTATAGTCACAAAACACTTTCTTTTAATCATTAAAAGGTGCAAGCAAAATATACAGTTGGTGGATTTTCCGGGCAAAAATTCAAAAGATGTGTTTCATTTTATTTGCTCTATTTGTGAGAATCACATTCAGGTGTTAAAGTAGAATAATCCATTTTCTTTCCAAACTCCTAAACCAATCAATTTATCTTCAAAAAACTTGCAACACATATCAAGGTAGTGGTTCTGTGGTGTCTTTTGATATAAAGCAACACAATTTGCCAATTACATTGGAAAAATCTTTAAAATTGAGTTTTTTTCCAGGCTTTAATTATCTCGATTATTTCCCCCGGGATCCCAGCTGCATTTTCAGTAGAGTGAGTTATTATAATGATGTACTATGTGAGCATCTATCTATCTGTATGTCTGTCTGTCTAAATAAAAAATGTACAGAAAGATATGTCATCGAAATTTCAATCAATTAATTTTAGTGAAATTTCACTACTGACATTTCACCGTAAAATTTCACCAAAATTTCACTGAAATTTCAATGACATTTGGTGTTTTTGCTGGAGTTGTTAGATTGGGTTACTGTCCAGTCACAGAATGGGTGTCAACTCCATTTTTTAAACCAGGGTCAACCATGGTTTCGCTGTCAGAAATGATTAGCAATGATTAGCAACCATGGTCAACCATGGTCTTGTCATTTCCCTCTGTTAATGACCATGGTCTACAATGATTTTATAGCTTACATGCTGAATTACCATGGTTGACCATGGTCAACCCTTGAGTCACCATGGTCAACCAAGGTCCAACAATCTTTGACCATGGTAATGTCGTTAAACCATGGTTGACCACGGTCTTTTACATTTCAATGTTATCAAAAGCATGGTTGACCTTGGCCAACCATGGTTCAACCATGGTTGGCAGAGCTTGACCACGGTTGACCACGGTTGACCAGGGTCACGTTTCGCAGTGGTAGGGTTGTTACGAGGCAAATTCAAAAGTATCCACCAGTGCTAGTAGTGAGGGTTTATGCTAGGGTTGTTACGAGGTAATTCAGAAGTATCCACCAGTGCTGGTAGTGAGGGTTTATGGACACTGCCTCCACAACAGGATAGATATTGGGCGAATTCTCAAAAGTAAGGATGTGAGACTAAATGAACAGCGGTGTTCACGGGTGTACTCTATGGCTGGATTTTCAATCCACAAAATCAACCACTATACGGAGATTGTAATATCCGAAACCCATGGACCTCTATGGTACAATGGCTTGATTGGGCGGTTACAGCAACTCAACGTATGTCGAATGTCGTATGTCGAATATTGTATGTCGCGTGAAAAGACATTCATTTTGAAGGATGTTTTTCAATGTTGTTTTTCGAATGTCTTATGTCGAATGTCGTATGTCAAATGTTGTTTGTCGAATGTTGTATGTCGCGTGAAACGACATTCACTTTGAAGGATGTTTTTGAATATCGTATGTTGAATGTCGTATGTCGAATGTCGTATGTCGATTGTCTATGTTGAGCCAACTTCACGCAGCTTTATTTCAATGCGTTTGTGAGTAAAACTGTCAAAAACAATGAAAGGCGTTTGAAACAGGTTAAACAGGTTTGACATTATGAATACTGCAACTGTATGTATGTTGTTTTAAGGAAAGATACACCCAATTATAAATTATACCTAAGCGGAAGCGGCGAATACAATGGAATATAAGAGTTTGTCTGCACTGAATCGCTATGGAAATGGCGTCCATTCTCATGTTTGTCAACAAGAAAGGGAAAAATCAGAAATACTTTTAAATAAATGTTTAATAAATAATTGATTGAGCTAAAAGTATTCTCCATCAATTATTTTATTTGTTTAACGGAAGTACGGCAGGCAGGCGCTCTCTGGTTGCAGTTTCTGTGAATTCATTGCATGAAGTGTCTTTATTAGTGACAATCATATACTTGGAGCCTATGGGAATTGAATTGTGTGTATCTTCCCTTAACGGTCGCAAATCTTGTTTAACGGCTCCGTAAACGCGTCGCCATTAAACAAAATGCGACGATTAACCGATTGGTTTACCGTCGCAAAATTCAAAATTACAATACAGTTAACCCTATATTACACAGTCTGACAAGAACATATGTGCTTACAATACAGAGTCCAAACGACACATAGTTAACCCTTATCACACAGTCTGACAAGAACATATGTGCTTACAATACAGAGTCCAAACGACACACAGTTAACCCTATATCACACAGTCTGACAATAACATATGTGCTTACAATACAGAGTCCAAACGACACACAGTTAACCCTTATCACACAGTCTAACAAGAACATATGTGCTTACAATACAGAGTCCAAACGACACACAGTTAACCATTATCACACAGTCTGACAAGAACATAGGTGCTTACAATACAGAGTCCAAACGACACAGTCTACTCATACATTGCACATTAAGGCAATACTAACATAACTGCATAGTTTTAACTGATTATACCATTAATTGTACAAAACCAAGAACCTCTCCATCGACACACAGCACGTATTTATATGTGTATATTTTATTTATTTTTTGATTGTGAGGATGAAAAGGTAGCTTATATAAGACAATCATTCTGGTCAAAATTCGTATAATATAATAGATTAAATTTCACTTACGTTTGCACGATCTTGTTATACTCTGGGGCTGTATGACTGATGCAAGATATACACTGTTGTCCATCCGACGTGAAGATTAAACTGTACTCTGCTGCACAATTAGCCAACAAGCAAACAGCGGCAGTCTGAATGTCGGGCAGGTTACAGTTGTTTGCAGTTGAGCATTGAACAAGTGCCAACAACCGTGTGATATTGCAGGCTGGCTCTGAGAAAACATTATAATTATGTTTAAATAGACACAAAAGTCGAACAGAAAACCATAAATAATATCCTCATAAAAATGGGCCCTTCTTAAGGCTCACCTGACTACCGTTAGCAGGGCGTGTCCTAGTACTTTGCAATGATATATATATACCGAATGGCTTTAAATAGAGGATCTTAATGAGTGACTATGTATTATTGATTTTAATAAACGAGATTGATGGAATGATAGGATACGAGGCTCTGCCGAGTATCCTAGCTTTTTATCCAACGAGTTTATTAAAATCAATAATAACAGTCAATAATGTAAGATTCTGTTTATCACATAACACACCTACGACGCAATAGTTTCACTTTAATGTTGTCAGTTTACCTTGTAAACGGCGGCAATTGTAAGAGGAAATCATGACGTCTTGTTGTTTTCATAATGTCAGCTACGTTATCCGGCTATAAAGCGATCGCCAAGCAAATAATGTGACACCTTAAACCAACGTTACTAACATGCATTTTAAAAAGAAAAATGCGGCCTTCATTTGCATCTGTAATACACTAGTGTATTACGAGAAATAAGTCATGGCTTTATTACATTCCCAAAAGTCATGTTATGTGATAAAATTTCATACTGTATCAATATTGTATCATTTCCAAAATGTTACACCTTGATGGCTCCATGTGCATCTTTTAAGCAGATTGGTTGGTTGTCAAGATTTGTGTTTGTACTTGTATCCTGAAGATGAGTAGTTTGTAGCATTGTTAGGTTGATAAAGACTTTAGATGTTATTTACTATTACATGTATCACTTATTTGCGGTATTTTAATTATGTTAAGTGAACAATTTTCCGCTAATTCAACGTTGGTATAGAACTTCTTCGTGCAAGCGCACTTTTTAACGCGTACATTTTCCTGAAAGCATCAAGGTCTATTTTTTAAACTTGATTTACACACTATGATGTTTTTAATATTTGGTGAAAGCTCCCATATTGATTTTGAACTGAAAAATAAAGAATGCAAATAAAAACGTATGAAATGAGAATTTGGAAATCGTCGAAAACGATAAATACGAGAAAGATTGCAGTCTCGGTTTGACTGAACGGTAATGAAAAGTGCTTGCTACCGTACGAGCCCTCTATCTCCGGGTTGGGCATTCACTCGGTCGCTACCGACTGGAAACAGAAAATGATGCACTAACACAGTGCGTTATGTAAGACAAATATTATATAACGGCAATTGTTTGTGCCCGATACAATGCTACTAGGCGATATAGTCGTGTGCCATGTCCTATTGTAACTATTACATAAAAAACATCTCTAACCCTAAGTTATCATGTTCTACACGTTTATTGTTACTGTTTAATAAACCATACCTTGTATTGTGTTTGCCTGTGGCGGTAAGGTTCCATCTTCGTTATGTAACGCACTATAGGAATAGCGGAACTTGTTCAATAATCCGTTTACGATTGCTTCTGTGTCTTTTCCAAACCAAAACTACACGAAGAAGATAGGAAATGACAGATTATTTGAAGGAAAAAAAACTTTACACAAATACGGTTAGCGGGAGGTGTACAGTACGGGTCCTACCCAGGAAAAATGGGTGGTCTGCCTCCACCACAAAAACAATGACCGTCATATATAATCTTACATTTGTTGAAAAGGACGTAAAACACCTTGCAAACAAACATTCGATTGGCTAGCAGCGCAGACACTTGTGTGTCAATCATCGTGATACATAAAAGCAACAAGTACCTTCACTAATATTTACTATTATCTTCACTAATATGCACCATCACCTTTACTATTATCTGCACTAATATGCACCATCACCTTTACTATTATCTTCACTAATATGCACCATCACCTTTACTATTATCTTCACTAATATGCACCATCACCTTTACTATTATCTTCACTAATATCACAATTACTAGTGTCATCAATAATATTCTCAAGTACCTCTACAATTATAATTACTTATATAAAGGGTATAAAAATGGTTTTAGTGATTGACGATGTCAGTGAATTATTATTAATGATAATATGAAATAAAGAAACACTTTTAGACACCACTGGATTGTTATTCTGTTGGAATATAGTATATATATAAATCTTGTTATCGTTATATCTCATGTATAGAACGTGAAAACAACATGAATATTGCTTTATTATGTATAATTGTATATAGCAACAACTATTTTGAAGGTTTTTAGTGATTGACGATGTCAGTGAATTATTATTAATGATAAGATGAAGTAAAGAGACATGTTTAGACACCACTGGATTGTTATTCTGTTGGAATATAGTATATATAGAAATCTTGTTATCGTTATTTTAAGATCGGATTTGATCAAAACTTCCATAGATAGTAGTGTTCAGGGTCTAGTTGTGCAAGAACACGTGTCTCTCCGTCAATGACGACGTCACAATGTTATTGAAAACCGTTGTTTTTTTCACTGATCGCATTGTTTTACTATGAAATCAATCAGTGTCTGTCTCAGTCAACGCTGACAGTTTTAACAACATGACGTCATCCAAAATGGCCACATCGCTGACCGTTGACGTCATCCAATTTGGAACGCTCTTGTTTGATCAGGTTCTGATCAAAATATATTCATTAAGCTCCAGATTATCTGAGATTTTATTCATAACATGTGGCAAGCTCCAGATTATCTGAGCTTTCATTCATAACATGTGTCAAGCTCCAGATTATCAGTATTACTTCATAACAATGTATTTCGAAATCGACTAAATCATGGAACTGCACATGGCTGCGGCATTTTAACCGACTTCGTCCATCTAGGTTCTGTTCTGTTTCTTGTTTTCTTTTGTTTTTTTAATCAAAATTATGGCCACTTTTATCCGTGTATTTACTTATAGTAAATCAGTTCTTTTTTCCACCTATACATTTGTATTTTTATGTTTTAGTAAATACTACAGTAAAGTTTCTTTTCAATGTGTGGGAAGTTGAATCAACGGGTATTGCCTCTTGTTAAGTTATTTGTCCCTGCAGCAGAAGGCGTTTTCTAGGTTACTCCACTGACCCCTGGTTATAGAATGTCTGTCTACAAAATGTACTTGGAAATTGCTTTATTACTTAATCGTTGCTCTACCATTTTCACCGGTCTTATATGTCTGTTGACAATTTCATCAAAGTCTTTAATATGTTTATTATTTCCCTTATTTTCTCCTGCCTTGACTATTGGAGGCAATATTTTGGAAAAAGAACTTTCCCACAAGTAACTGGCTTCTGATTTAATATGCATAGTAGGTCCAATAACACTTGTGACTTCCTACCATTGTAACAAATTTAAAGATTGTCCATCATTTGGCCTTTAACATGTTGTTGTTAACACTCTAGCACCTTCATTATATATCCGATCTTTACCAAATGTTGTCAGTGTCTTCATATCCATGAGAGCTCGGACAAGTTCGATACACCAGTTATTGCCCTTGATTTAATAAAAAATCCAATAGTTTGCCTTGTGAACACACTAGCACCTTCATTGTGCATCCGATATTTACCAAACTTGGTCAGAGTCTTTATATTAATGAACAGTCAGACAAATTCGAAAAACATCCATACTGGATAATGAACGCCAGAGTTATTGTCCTTGATTTAATGGAAAATCCTATATTTTGCTTTCTGAACACTAGTAGCCTCTTCATTTTGCATCCGAGACCAAACTTGGTTAGAGGCTTTATATTAATGGAAGCTTGGACAAGTTTGAAAACCACCCATGTCGGAAAATAAACGCAACAGTTATTGCCCTTGATTTAATGGAAAATTCTATATTTTGCCTTGTGAACACACTAGTCATTGTGCATCCGATATCTACCAAACTTGGTCAGAGTCTTTATATTAATAAACGGTCAGCCATGTTCGAAAACCATCCAATAGTTTGTCTTGTAAACACAATAGCACCTTCATTGTGCATCCGATATTTACCAAACTTGGTCAGAGTCTTTATATTATTGCCTTGATTTAATGGAAAATCCTATATTTTACATTGTGAACACTAGCCCCTTCATTTTGCATCCAAACCTTACCGAATTTGGTCAGAGTCTTTATATTAAGGAAGGCTCAGATAAGTTTGTTAGTAATTTTAGACATGGAGGTCATCTGGAGTGACAGTTTGACCATAAAACACAAATCTGATTATCCATCAGCAATTTCAGAAAATAATATTCTAGTCTAGATTTGAAACAGTTTAATGACAATTGATCACAATATATTTGGAATGGATCGATGCTCTAAACTGGCTAAAACTATGTCAAATTTATGGAAATTTTAAATGTCCAGCAATCGTGCTAATATTTATACAGTCTTTCCTATCAAACCTTGCATTCTCAGTACTTTCAGCACTATGATTGTTGTTAGTACACGTTGATATCTCCCCAATCTAATTGAATGAAGATATCTAAAGGAATACGTGGCATCCTTTAAAGTTTTCTGGAAGTAACTTTGTATGTGTTACCTATAATGTTGAAGCAAACGAAAACAAACGACTCAATAGTTTATTATGTATAGTTTATTCTATAAGATTGTAGGTTCCATTAAAACATTATATAGAACTCCCATCGCCTATGGTTATGTTCTAAAAGACATTTTGCATGCCTGGTTCAAAACTCTCGCTAATATCGCTAGGTTAAGACTCTCCTGTCGGATAGCTGCGTTAGACTCTCCTTCCTACCTAGCTGGGTTAAGACCCTCTCTCTTAATGAGCATGGTTAAAGATCACCCTGAACTTGAAGATGACATTTCCTTCATAGAAATTGAGAAGCTGATTCATAAGTACTCAACCCACATAAGCAATTAACCTTGTCAGCATATAGTATCCAGTAATCACGGACATACTCTATAAATGCATTATTCCATTGTGCAGAATGTTTACACGCTAATAATCGTGGCATACTCTAACCACCAGAACTCACCAAGTTGTTTAAACTTTGGTAAACCCTTTAATATTCGTCATATGAACAAATATTCCTCCCATCTTATTTCGAATGACCAATTAAAAACTGTCCTTAACCGTCATATACTAGAATATTCCATGTTACCGATGATGCATATATGTAGTAATTAATATATGCATTTAAGATGTGCGTATATTCATCCACTGACGTCCATAGTTTACATCTAACTCTAAACACATGTATGCATTTAACTAGCACGTTTAGACAATCCTGTTACAATGTTTATCATGAACATCTTTGGGATCATCAAGCCAAATCTTTGTGGCTTAACAGTAGAACATCGATTAAGCCGGTGCTAGGAGGCGTTGGAGTTGTTGCATTAAACATTACCTCTCATGAACAGACTCAATAAGACCGAGTCTGTACCTTGTATCTCTTGTTTGTGTTTCTTGCTTCCAAGGGATCCCATTTTCAGTATTTATTGACATTCAGACTAGCTTTTGTTTAGTGCTGTATGGCGCCGTAAAAAGTTGCTCCGACAACACATCAGTAGTGTTATTACTTACTGGTCCTTTGGGACCATCAAGCCATATCTGTGTGGCTTAACAGTAGAATATCTGTACTGAAAATGAACCTCGAGCGATAATCATATCCTCAGGGTGAACATTCTTACTATCATCCTCTCATGAATGTGATATTTATATATTCTGTCATTCGAGGTTAATCAAAAACAGCATGTTTATGTTCCATTTTTGTTTGGAATGTTCTAGTACATAAACTTCTAGTTAATGGACAGTATAAATAAGGCCTTGTGAAATTGAAAGTTGCTTTTCAGTAGTTCAGTACAATGTTAAATTAAATGAAGACGCATTGTGAATATATAGGATGCTTTTGATTAAAATATATATTGTGAGAGGATTTCTATTAAAAACTATTGTGTAAATATTTGGACTATTGTGGAGAACTAAATCAGGAAAGATTTAAAATAAATTCAGATTAAAGGGACACTTGGCAATTTGGAATAAAAGAACACTTATTTGGACTTTAATCTAAAATTAGATATGAAAGGAATACTGGATCTAGTTTATGTGTATTCTGTAAGTGAATATTGTTGTTGTATTCTTGAATAAATGATAAATGTGTTGATAATATTTTAAAACATTGTTGTTGCTGGTTTTGCATTTCCTTTCTTATTACATTAGAAATTGTTATCAATTAAGATATATTTGAAGCACGTTCAATGTTTCTCTTTTATATCAGATGGCCAAACCAAACTGACTCCAGCTCAGTATATAACCTCGTAGTCAAGAGCGAGAGTTGGTTTAAACATATTTTATTGCGTTTTTTTTTTTACAAAGTATGCAAATGGGTCGAGAGTAACCAATGTATTGGGCAAGTAACCCTACTTTGTGTTAATGTTTAGTCTTTAATACGTAGCATAATCAGAATTAGCCACATTGAAATCCACTGTTCCATTTGCATCGTTTAGACCTATTTCACAGCAATCCTGGTCACTGCAAAGACACATACAGCTCGCATATTTACTGCTACAATGCTCATTTACTGCTTAATCCAGCCTGGTTCATGCAATTGAAAGACACATATGGGGGTGAGGAATTAGTGAAAATAATTGAAATTTACTGTAATGCATACAATACACTTCCAAGAGAAAACAAATATTATTCAAATCCTTCACAAGGTGGTAGGCGTGCAGTTCTTTTCACGAACGTGTGAGTTATTTAAAATTGTGTGTGATAATGTTGAGTGTCTAAAGCAACGTTACAACGTTCTGCTAGATGACACCTGATAATCCACATAATGATGAGGACCTTTAAGAAACAATTCACAAATGACAAATTGAACATGAATCCGCGGCGAGGGGGCGCATGGGGCCGGGTTTACCCCTCTGTCTAGACCCTATTCCCGCCCAGAAACCCCAAGGGTGGAATGGCGTTGGAGTATTAAATCATATCTAAGGTATAGCTATAAAGTACTTTATGAAAAAGAAAAACGCTCGTTCACATTTTTTTTATGCTAAATACAAACACTGTCTTGATAGTTCTTTATTGAAGGACCTGCTGCGATGTTTTAATACGTTTCCCACATACCCACACTTTATTAGACACTCATAGTAGTACAGTCAGCGGTTTACCCTCATCAACGGCTAACAAAATGGTTATAAAGATTTCTAGGCCCATGAGGGATCGAACCCACAGCGGTGATGGGCAAATGACTTCAGGTCAGAGACTCTAATCACTCGGTCACGTACGCCCTTAATAAGTTGAAAAAAAGAAGTTAAATAGAAGTCCCAAAATATTCGACCAGTGGGAAATATTTTCAGGTAAGAATTATCATTTTTCTTTCTTCAGAAATCTCGGTAATTCCTTGCGAGAATTGTAATATATTCTGATAAATATTCTCAATATCAATACACAATGCCTAACTGGGTTATGAACTTCCTTATAAACAGAAGCGGCTTACCTCTTGTAGGCATAGGATATCAGAATCAGATTGCAGCAATGCATTAATGATGGCGTCGCGACGTTCCACTCGGTTATTTGGAATATCCTAAAGGCAGGAGTGACGTGTCAAGCAAGGCAGTGTTATAGGTCAACGCCTGAAAGAGAAATGCATGATTCCTGAAAGTACACTGTCTGTAAAAGCTGTTTACGCAATCACGTCCGTAAACTAGTTACTCATAATACACACTAATTATATATGATATTAGATTTGCATTGGGATATATGCACTCGTTCTTACGCGTATACATATTGCGTTCCTAAAGTCGTACAATATTGTTACACAGAAGAACTCGTGCATATATGTCACAAAGTGATTTTTTTTTAGTTGGGCATTTGCGTGTTCATATATATACCATTAGTTGTATTCCTGTAGTTTAAGCGTGTGATTAATGTAGTGCGGTATACACTGAGCCACTCATGTTGATACAGCTGTTGATATGGTACTGCTGTTTAATTATGTTTCAAGCGAATTTATATTTATCAGATATGAAATCAGAGATTACACTTAATGGTTAGTATGTCTAGTCCCGTTTTATCTTACCATTATGATTACAGGCTAATTATCATAGAGGAATAGGCGTGAGAGACTAGGATAATGCTAAATGGTATCTGTGAGGTATTTGATTATACTAATTAAATCTGAGTAAGGTGTGTATGTGTGGTTATCAGGTGTCATCTAGCAGAGCGTATGTTTCATTAGAAAAGACAAATATGTTTTAATAAGTTTATGTAAAGTATTGTTAAGTTAATTGAATAATGACTGTTTAAACATACGGTTTACGCATTAGGTTTACAAGTCAGGTCAGTACTATACATCAAAAATGAAAAATGAGTTGACTCTTATTAAAGCAATTGTTGATAATGTTTTATATACATTAAAACTTTATGTAATTGTGACACTTCATTATAATGTTTTATATACATTAAAACGTTATGTAATTGTGACACTTCATTATAATGTTTTATATACATTAAAACTTTATGTAATTGTGACACTTCATTTTATCAAATAGTAGTAAGCTTATATTGTAAATGTGTAGGGTTGGGAGAAAGTGGAAGGCATTGACTGGAAATGCTATGTGATGTAGTCCTGGAAGATATGGACTTATACTTAAAGATGTGTGCTGCTGAAAAAGCTGTGTGCTGATGAGGAGGCTATATGTTGATAAAGCTGTTTGCTGATAAAGCTTTGTGCTGCTGACAAAGATGTCTGCTGATGATGAAGCTGTGTGCTGATGAAGCTATGTGCTGATAAAGCTGTGTGCTGGTAAAGCTTTGTGCTGCTGACAAATATGTGTGCTGATGATGAAGCTGTGTGCTGATGAAGCTGTGTGCTGATGAGGAAGCTATATGCTGATGAAGCTGTGTGCTGATAAAGCTGTTTGCTGATAAAGCTTTGTGCTGCTGACAAATATGTGTGCTGATGATGAAGCTGTGTGCTGATGAAGCTGTGTGCTGATGAGGAAGCTATATGCTGATAAAGTTGTGTGCTGATAAAGCTTTGTCTGCTGACAAATATATGTGCTGATGATGAAGCTGTGTGCTGAAAAAGATGTGTACTTATGAGGAAGCTATATGCTGATAAAGCTGTGCTGATAAAGCTTTGTGCTGCTGACAAATATATGTGCTGATGATGAAGCTGTGTGCTGATAAAGCTGTGTGCTGATGAAGCTGTGTGCTACTAAAGCTGTGTGCTGGCAAAGCTGTGTGCTGATAAAGCTGTGTGCTGCGGTCATGAGGAACTTGACGTTTCTAGAAGCTGTCTGCCGATAAAGTGAATTGCTAAAAAGTTGTGTGCTGTGTGCTGATAAAACTATTATGGTATATAGACCTGGATTGTGCTTAATCAACTTGGATTGTTAAAGCTGCTACGTGGAAGTAAATTACATTGAAAACTGTTAAGTTGTTGTAGTGCCATTCTTATATTTTGTATTAATGTACTATATTGGTGTAGGTGAGCAAGTGGTGGGTGCAAGTGTTAAATGCAAATTGAATCATTCATATATTACCATCATTTAGTTTAGTCATTATAAAATAAAACTTGTAAACAATACTGCATATTTGTGAATTGCATTAATCCATTTTATAGTCTTACACTCTCAAATGACATCGTGACAATGTATCCCAATATAAATCTAATAATCTATAAATATGCACGAGTACTTCCGCGTATTAACATTGCGCGACTTTCGGATTTTTTAATAAAATATAATGTTACATATGGGGTGTGTAATGTATACTCGCTCGGGATTGGTGCAATTTTCTGTTCATGTCAAAGAAGGTATGTCACGAAACGTAAACAATGTCGATTTCATTGTGAAAATTCCCACGATGTAACAACAATATGTTTATTTCAAATAAATATTGTTGATGAAAACTAATCATTACAACATATTATTTTGTTCTAATTCTTCGTTTTTATATTACAAAGGCGTATGCAATAAAAAGATTATTAGATTTGTATTGGGATATATGCACTCGTTCTTTTGCGCATCAATACTGCGCTCCTAAAGTCGCGCAATATTAATACGCGAAAGAACGAGTGCATATATCCCAATACAAATCTAATAACCTATAAATATTAAGGTGATTCGCGACATCTTGCTCTCATGAAAACGATCTATGATTAGATAATAAGCTAGGTTTTTAGTAAGTCATTCATTGTTCAGCCATAACAAAATCCTCATTCATTGAGTATGAATAGCTTACCTTTGTTCTTGAACTGGCGACTGTTAAGGACACAAGACACATGAGATAGGCAACACACAGCACTTGCATCGTCACGTTCATCTGTAAATATTAAGTAATTTATTTACATAAAAAATAATCATTTTAAATAGTAAATCATACTAAGTACATAAATAGTGTGTAACCCACAAGTTATCATTAGATACTCTAGCTACATTGCGTTTACATGTTTTTATTACATTTCTATCGGTGAAAAATCGGGATTTATCATGCAGATATGCACTTTCCTGCCTAACAAAGGGGTGACCTAATACATTTTGCTTTATTAGGCACTGACCAACAAAACAAATGAATGCGGAATCCCTCAGCGTTTATTGTACGTAACGTTATCTGACGTCATGCACGTTACGTTGCCTGACGTCATAAAACAAACAAAAACAACAACATGGCGGCGTCCTCGATTAGCGTAACATTCTGAGAAATAGGCAATAATAGTAATTCATACAGGAAATGTGGATACTATACATGATAAATAAAATATTATGTCAGTGCCTTTTACTATCAATTTTATTAGGCTCGGCACGAGCCTAATAAACATAATATTCTCTATTTCTCAGCGAAAGAATATTCATAATCGCTTAGTATTAATAACTAACCCAGAACACAAAAATAACTAACCGTGACGCTGATTCATGATATCAGTAAAGTGTTGCTGACGTCGACGTCATCCGCCGATAATGTTCAACAAAACAAAATAGTTCGGCTAAAATCATGCACAAAGTGATTTAAAATGTAGTAAATAAATTATTTAACTGCTGTGTTCGATTATAGGGAAATACTCAATGGTAGGTATGTTGTTTTTTTCACTCACTCGCATACACTCGTTCGTGAAATGAACCACACGTCTACCATCTCGTGAAGGATTTCCCTATAATCGATCCCAGCAGTTGAATAATCTTTGTGGTATCGTTATTTCGTTCGTTATTTTGCCTAAATGAGAAAACTGGTCCTAAATATCTAATAATCTACAGCTGTGTTATAGTGAGCTGGGGAGGTCTTAAAGTAAGTTATTATATTGCACCCATGGCTGATCATTACATGTACATGAAAATCTAGGTGACCAACATTCATTCAGGGCCTCTGTCATTTGTCTCAGAAGTAGCTTAATTACGTTGTTTGTGTAAAGACCTGGGTTTGACCATTTCCTCTGAAAGTTCATGACTGATGCGCATGAAAGTTAATTAATCCAATTAAGGATATATTTAGTAACAGTATGACCATAACCTTTAGTTAAGTAGAGGTTTGTCTGTTGAAACAATGGAATGACCTGGGCAACTCTGGGAGAATTATATAAATACCCCGTACCAGCAGTCTGGAAAGTAAGCTAAATAATTTGTTTACTCCAAAAAGAGGAGATTTGTACGATCGACCCCAAATTTGGCGTCCTAGAACCAGTTTCGGAGGTTAGAGTTCATGGTCGAGGGTACACGTGACAGTCAAAGAGGTGGGACATAACCACCCTATATAAGATACGAGATTGCCTTCATTCAGCAGATTCTTACAGATTGATAGATATTAATTTCGAATTCATTTTGACTGCTAAGCTCGCACTTTTGAACGTTAGAACTGCTTACGAATTGTAACTTGTACATTTAATCAAAGTTGAATATTTACTCTGGTTTTTTAACTGTGTATAGTTTTATTGTGAAATATAATTAGATAGTAGTTTAATAAAATACATATTAAAGACTATTCTTGAGTTAGATATTTTCATGTCGCTATATTACACAGCATCCAAACGCAGTGGAACCGTACGTCCGTATTGTACCACAAACTAAAGCACATTTTATACTCAATAACCACAGAGTGGTGATGACAGGGTTCTTTAATAACACTCTAGGTCCTCCGTTCTTCATCGTTACCAGACTTGTTCAGAATGTTTATTTCAATAAAAACTCAGACATGTTATAAGACCAGCTATATTTAAATCCCATCTTGACGCCCCTCCCGTTATGAGAGCCATGTTAGCCAGTATAGCGTCCACAGACACTCTATTTAACCAAAACATGATAAAATAACGCATTGAACAATGTTTCGAAAATGAGAAAAATGGTCATATAGAAATCGAAGTCGAGCAGTTAAAGTATGGAATATTGAGTTTGAGACGGTATATAAACCGTTTAATGGTCGCAAATGTTGTTTAATGGCGACGCGATAGCGAAGCCATTTAACGACTTTTAAAACCATTATATGGTCAATAAACTGTCTCAAATTGCAAATGTTTAGACTGATTATGTAACCCTAATTTGAAGCAAGTTAACTAGAAAACGCAAATACATGTACATCGGTTCAAAAGCTCCAAATCAAAACGTCATTCCATGCAGGCCGCATATCGTATAACCGGCAATCACCAAGTCGGGCGTTGTTTCAAATCGGTTCCGATTTTAACGCGATAACGAAACGGTAGGTATATTATTTTACTTATAGCGATGCATATTGATTGATATTAAAAAAACATTTAGTATGCTAGTATGTTCAGATATATTTGCAGACTATGTCAATACGTTTTTAGTTCAAATTAGTGGAAAATAGACGAGTTATTGTCTGTAAACTTACGAAGGTTTACACAAGAAGCACAATTTACATACTTTTAAGCCAAAACTCGCCCCTTTGGACATATTTCTGTGGGTTTTTTCATGCCACCGATTAAATGTATAACCATTGGAGAGCAGAAGTGTGAAATTTCAAAGTTTTTCACGCAGTAGTAAAGGAGATATTAACATTTCTTTGAACGAGATGAAGGAAATTTGGCAGTCGTAGCAGTCAGTTAATATTGGAAATGGAAAGTCGACGCAGTCGGAACTTGACTGTCGTTGGTGTCGGCATAATGAAATAAAAAGACGTCTCATATTCAAAGTAAGTGTCACCCAATGGTAACAAAAGTAAACATAATACTAAATAGTGTTTCACATTGTAGCACTTGTTTTGAGTTCTACACAATCCATTTATGTACGTTGTATTAACATGCAGGTTTAAATACTCATAGTAGTATCGTCCAGGTTACATAACTGTAGCGAATCCAAATAACAAATGTTAAAGTCCATAACACAGAAAACGTATATATATAAGTATGCTATTCAATATTCAGTTTCTATTTGTCTAGATCATATTTTGACTGCAACTTACGTTATCGTTTGCTGAAAGGCACTAATGTACGCTGATACATATAGCGACTATCGTTCATTTGGTGTATATGCTTTTGTGTATCCTTACTGTATGTGATAGGTGTAGTCTCAATCTGTCCGTCCGTCCGTCCGTCCGTCCGTCCACAAAATGCCACACAATATGACAACAGATTAACGCTTCAATGTTCAACACATTTGGCATGTGCATCCATGAGAATGAGGGTCTTAAACCCGTGTCTTATATTAGCGCCGACCGACAATGGTCTTTTCAAAGCGACTTACAGCTGACTTCCTCATTGGTACACCATATACTGAATCATTCTGTATCTTAACGATCGATAGTTGATTAAATTGCCACTGTAAAGGATACACGACAGTTTTGAAGTTGCATTGAAATCAGTATCTCGATTCATATATCTTGCATCATTTTGACTTTAAACCTGATATTATGTATTAATTTAATTACAGGTTTTGGTGTGTTTTTTTTTTGTTATTCTACCATAGGTTTAACTATATTATTGGTAGAATATAATCAACATTTAGTAATATGCAAATACAGTATTCTTCGAACTTTTCAAAATGCAAGTTATGTAGACCAACTAAGGGATATTTACACACTTCCAGATTACCATGTGTCTCTTTAATATGTATATTGGCGACAAATTATTTTATAGTTTAAAACTATTTTTATGCAACCACAACCGACTGTTGAAGGAGCATATAGCGTTAGCCATGTCCGTACATCTGTCCGTCCGAATGTCCGTCCCGAAAAGTTTGTGTGCCTATCTCCTTCCACAGTTTTCAACCGATTGTTTCGAAACTTTACAGGATGCTTACCTAGCATATTTATTCCTCGTGAAAATCGGCATTGTATTACCGGAGTTACGGCTATCTTTTGTCAAAATTTATTTTAAAGTAGTTTGTGTGTCTCCTCCCATTGTTTTCTACTTATTGTTTGAAACTATATATGGTGCTTACCTATGATGTTTAGATGTATTTATCGATTCCACATAAAAATCGACCTTGCATTACCACAGTTACGGCCCTTTTTCGTCAGACTAACAACTTTTCCGCTGAATTTTTGTCACCGGGGGCATCCCTGAGGATGAGGATGCCCCCTGAACACATTTCTAGTTATTTATGAGTTGCAATGAGGTACATTTTTCAAACTCATCGCCTACAGTAGTGTGTGTTCCAAAAAAGATATTATAAGAGTGTGTAAAATATAAGAGTGTGCAATTTTTCATAAAATGTTTCAGAAAACTTAGATAATGAAAAAGACGGATTTGCTATACTGTAAAATTAATTTAAAGCCGGTAGAGGATAAACGTTATGTTTGCAAAAGTACAAAAGCGTGTTCTGTCCATAGGTGGCAGTATCAGGGTTGGGAACTAAACCAAATAGAATAAAATTTAAAAAAATAAAATAACATAGATATTTGTTTGCAGGATAATTTTGTGTGTTTTCAACAAATAACATGTTATTTTTTTTATTATTTTTTGTTAAATTTTGAATATTTATATTTTTTTAGTTAACGAATTTAAAACCGAAATGTCTGTAGCGCGTAGTTTGTTAAACTAGCGAAAACAAGTTTTAAGTACACCTTATAAATTATACTCACAAAGTTACGCTTTGATGTGCTCAATCTTAAACAATTGTATGGCAGTACAAAAGAACACCAGTAAGAAATACTTAAATTGAAATTGTCATTTATTTAAGAAATGGCGAAAAAAGCAATTCTTTTTAAATAAATGATAGATTTGTTTTCACATCAAATTCGCATAACAGTTAATGCGTTATATATACTTTTAGCGTGATAACGACACTTACGTATACTTTAATAAATCATTATACTCGTATATTTACATGAATCCGCGTAAAGATTAAGTTTACATAAAAATAGTTATTTACCAATAAATTTACATATACTTTCTGGAATCAACGGCAAAAGTTAAATCATCAAACAATGTTTTATGCTGACACATTTTAAATAAATTTATTGTATGTTTCGTATAGAAGGTGAATTCTTCAACTGTTTAACTACCAAATGTATCAATAACAAGGGTTGACAATAGCGGCAACGATAGCCGTTCAAATGATACGAAATATTTAAAAAATTAAGTATAAGTTTATTTTAGAACAAAATAATGTTCTTACCTTTCGGCACTATATTTCAGATAACCTTCTAAATAATACGTGATACAACTTGAGACAACTACATGCTATTGAACATGTATATGGATTGTACATATCTGTTTGATAAGATATACATGTTAAACATGCCTCCGGATAAACCAAATAAATTTTACTCGTTTTTAACATTATTATTATATTTCCGTACAAACAGGCGGGTTCATCAGACTTTTCGTGAAGGTTTAGTGTTCTGACTTAAAAATAAGAAATACGACATAACATTAAAGGTGATCATTTATTGAATAAACTCCAGAGGAGTACGTCTATGTTCATTCATCACACTTGATGATGAACTTTATTTCCTCCACTTGGGAGATTATCATACTACAATTATGGAGAGACATATCGAGTAATGACATTATGGCAAATATGTAATTTCAAAATAGCATATAAAACGTGACAAAGGGAACAACTATTATATAAATACATATATAAACACCCATACTCGCACACAAACACACATATATACATGTACGCATACATACGCATACTCATTTATGCATCCATATACTAGCTTACGCGCTCACCCACGTACAAGTGGGCCATATATCAAGTCGCTATAATGCGACTGTGCTAGTATCCATATTATACGTTGTATTTTCCCATTTTGACCGGCCTTAATCACGAAATCGAAAATTGAAGAAGGAAGGGCGCGGGGACGGGTTTTTTTCCCACCATAAACGGTTCGGGCCATTACGGGTACGTTAGTCAACGTGTTCTTTACATTAAGTAATTTTAATGCTACGTTTAAGGCAATCATATTACTGCAATAGCAATTTATTTTTAGAATAAAGATTTACAATCAAAAGCGTATTTAAAACATCGCTTTAAAAACGCATCTTGGACGCTTCGACAGAGTGAAATACCTATATCCGCACCGAGAATTTTCAGAGTAAATCTGGTTTCGTCCATCAAACTTAACTCGTTAGTGAATACCGGGCCACAAATGAGTTTCAGGTCGTTAAGCAACGCGGCTCTCACATTTCTACTAGACGTACATTTTGAAAGGACATGAGAGATTGTGTCTTGATGTACACCTGAACAGTTTATACATGTTTTATCTTCCAGAATGATTGATCTTGACCATAACAAGGCAACGAGATCTACGATATATAGAGGAGAATGGTTGCGCGACAACTCGTATATTATCGCGGGCCGTATTTCTGTATGTAAGATTTTGAAGTATGCGAAGTCTTGATCTGCGTTTAGTCTTTCGCGCCATAGATTCGTTTCTTTGGCGATAACGGCTGTATGCACTTTCTTCTTCTATACCTGTTTACTCGGCAGAGAATTTACATCTCGTAAAAAATCATTAATGATGCCTTGCAAATCATATGTATCTAGCAATTTGCATATATCGGGAATAAAACCTTGTTTGTTATCACTCGTATGTGTAAGATACATGAAATAACGTCTTAAAAATACCTTCTGACATATCGTTTCACTATTCAGTGTTAAAATCTTATGCAAAAATACAAGTTTTCTTTTATCTACCTCTGCGGATAGACGTATAAGACCCAACATTGGTTCGCACATATCTGACCGAGTACGTGTATGAAATCCCTGAATCTTTTTCACAATAAAATGTTGTAACCTATTTAACATATCGACGTCTGATTTTGTCATATTATTCCATAATTCGCAGCCATAAAGTGCGGTTGGTATGATGATTTTCCTGTATAAATTTGCTGAAGTCAATGGGTTTAGGCCCAGAGGACGAACTCCAAGCCCTATCATAGCGAAAAACGAATTTCTGGCCTTTTGGCATCGCTCTGTTATTCTTTGTGCTAACTTATTATTTGAGTCTTGTCTTATTCCTAAATGAGTTATATTGGTTGCTTGTTCTATGGTCGCATTTCCAAATCTCATTTCTAGTGCATCGTCTGTCCTTTTAAGAGGGTATTTCATAACAAGTGATTTGTTTACGCTTATGGTAAACTTCCATTTCTGGGAATATATGTAAACAATGTCAAGCAAATGTTGCAGACCTACCGGGGTAAGTGCTATAAGACTTATATCATCTGCGAATGTTGGGGTCCCACTTTTAACTGATAACACCCTAGCGCTAAATTTGGAAGTTTCCAACGTTTGCAGTAATTCGTCTACGTAAACGAGATAGAGAAATGTAGAGAGGACCCCTCCCTGACGTACTCCACGTTGGATGTCAAATGGATCTGACGTCATTCCGTGTATACGTACCACACATTTAAGGTTAGTATACGCTTCCTTTAAGATGCGCCACAGCTTACCAGTAATTCCTAAGTCGCCAATTTTGGCTAGAAGCCCATCGTGCCACACCCAGTCATATGCCCCTTTTATATCGAGGAACGCTATGTAAACCTTACTTTTCTGTTCGAGTTGGTAAAACATAGTCTCTTGGAGATTGAAAGACGTAGTTATACAGCTTAAACCTTTTTGAAATCCTTGCTGTTGCAGGCATGGAAATCGAGTACCTTTTGTCTTCAAGAAAGTATTGAACCTTTCTAGGAACAGTTTTTCGAACATTTTGTTAAAACATGATAAGAGCGCGACCGGTCTATAACTACTTGGGTCAGACTTATTCTTGCCTTTCCCTTTATATATCGGGACGAGAATACTGGTATTCCATGGTATTGGGATGCATTCATACAACAGAATTCTGTTGAATAATATAGCTATCGATGTATTTAGATGCGTTCGTCCATATATTACATGTTCATTTAATACGTTATCTATTCCAGAACTTTTTCTTTTCATTAGTTGCTTAGTAATATTCGAAATATTGGCCTCAGTTACTTGAGATTCAATAATGTATCCGAATTCTCCCATTTGTTTTGTACTGTGTTGACGGAGCTTAGAATTAATATTTTGCGACAGCGGTCCTTCCTTGTTATCGACGAGCGTAAAAACATCTTTGAAGTATTGACCAAAACCGTTAGCTATATTTGCTTCGGTGTATGTATTACCATTCTCAATAATTTCTGAGCATATCTCGACAGGTTTATCTTTTTTTCCCCTTAAGAGTCTCCAAAACAGTCTGTAATCTAATTCGGCCGCGCGTTCAAGTTCTTCGTATGAATGATTTAGGTATTTATTGGACGCAATTCGTTGCAGTCGCCGAAAAGTGTTCTTAGCACTTTTATACGTTTTATACGATTCATACTGGGGTCCTCTGGGCCTCCCATCTTCGATCCATTGTCGCCTATATCGTCGTGATTCATTGTGAGCTGTCTTAACCTCATACGTCCAATACGGTTTTGCGTATTTATTAAATTTACTTTTAGGTAGTACAGAGGATGCCGAATGGATGGCGTTTACGATAACGTCGTTCACTTCATCTGGAGTACGCATTTCGTTTTCTAAATAGTCAATGTCTATATTATTAGCTATCTGGTATTGATACGATTGTATATGCTCAGCAGTACATTTGTTCCACGCTACAGAACGTTTAAGAGATATATTATGTATACCAATTTCGTCTAAATCTATTTGTAAAAACAACGGTAGATGGTCCGATGTAAATATATGACGTTCTTCGATGATGGATGACTTTCGTATACGGTTTACCATTGATTTTTCAATAAGTATATGATCTATCATCGCCTTAGTCGGCATGAAAGAGTACTTTGGGCCTGTTGTTATGTTATGTTAACATTGATGGACTATTTCCGGATATAGTATATTCACCCTGACACGAGTTTAATAGCAGGCGTTGGTTACATGTGACAGGTCTCAAATTTAAGCTGTTTTACTGGCATTTTGCCAGTTATTTCTTCAAAATGCCATTAAACTGTTGAAGCACTGGCAATATTATGCAAGTGTTTAACAGCCTTCTAGTTTAGAATATTGCTAAAAAGTAAAACTTTTCAGGCATAATATAGTTTATAGTCATAAATGATAAGAAAAAGAGCTATTGTTTATTGTTTGCTAGAGTTAGCTATAATTTGCCAGTTCAGTTTTAATCAACTGGCAATATGATGCCAGTTGGAAAAAATGCTAAATTCGAGCACTGTGTGACACTTATTTCGATCTTTACTGTTATATCTTTTCTACGAGAGCCCATTTGGCTAATTTTATTTTAATTCGAAGTTTGACTTCTGAATGCTTAATTCCGAATGTAATGTAATGTAATGCAACTTAACGCAACATAACATTACATTAAATAACATAACATAACAATTATATATATATAATGGTGTGTTTTTTTTGTTATTCTACCATAGGTTTAACTATATTATTGGTAGAATATAATCAACATTTTGTAATATGCAAATACAGTTTTTCTTTGAACTTTTCAAAATGCAAGTTATGTAGACAAAGGGATATTTACACACTTCCAGATTACCATGTGTCTCTTTAATATGTATATTGGCGACCAATTTTTTTATAGTTTAAAACTATTTTTATGCAACCACAACCGACTGTTGAAGGGGAATATAGCGTTAGCCATGGGCGTACATCTGTCCGTCCGAGTGTCCGTCCCGAAAAGTTTGTGTGCCTATCTCCTTCCACAGTTTTCAACCGATTGTTTCGAAACTTTACAGGATGCTTACCTATGATTTAAAGATAGCATATTTATTCCTCGTGAAAATCGGCATTGTATTACCGGAGTTACGGCTATATTTTGTCAAAATTTATTTTAAAATAAATTGTGTGTCTCCTTCCATTGTTTTCTACTGATTGTTTGAAACTGTATATGGTGCTTATCTATGATGTTTATATGTATATATCGATTCCACATTTAAATCGACCTTGTATTACCACAGTTACGGTCCTTTTTCGTCAGACTAACAACTTTTCTGTTGATTCTTTTTCACCGGGGGCATCCGTGCCCCCTGAGGATTTCTAGTTATTTACGAGTTGCACTGAGGTAAATTTTTAAAACTCATCTCCTACAGTAGTGTGTGTTCAGAAAAAGATATTTAAAAATATAAGAGTGTGCACATTTTCATAAAATGTTTCAGAAAACTCAGATGTTTGAAAGACGGATTTGCTATACGGTAAAATTCATTTAAAGCCGGTAGAGGATAAACGTTATGTTTGCAAAAGTACAAAAGCGTGTTCTGTCCATAGGTGGAAGTATCAGGGTTGGGAACTAAAACAAATTGTATAAAATTAAAAAAAAAAAATAACATAGATATTTGTTTGCAGGAAATCTTTGTGTGTTTCCAACAAATAACATGTTATTTTTTTATTATTTTTTGTTAAATTTTGAATATTTATATTTTTTTAGTTAACGAATTTAAAACCGAAATGTCTGTAGTGCGTAGTTTGTTAAACTAGCGAAAACAAGTTTTATGTACACCTTATAAATTACATTTACAAAGTTACGCTTTGATGTCATCAATCTTAAACAATTGTATGGAAGTACAAAAGAACACCAGTAAGAAATACTGAAATTGAAATTGTCATTTATTTAAGAAATGGCTAAAATAGCATTTGTTTTTTAAATAAATGATCGATTTGTTTTCACATCAAATTCGCATAACGGTTAATGCGTTATATATACTTTTAGCGTGATAACGACACTAACGTATACTTTAATAAATCATTATACTCGTATATTTACAGGTTATAATAGCCTAAATGAGTCTCCATTGCCCTTCCATAGTAAAGTTAGAATGTTGACAACCTGTCAAAAACTCAAACCTCGTTAGAATGCTGGGAAACTTACTTTATCATGCAAATAAACATGTCTGCTATTAAACATCAACAAGGAAATAGGGGGTTTAATACCTTCTAAGAAACATTTCTTCAGTTGTATACTAACACCGGGTCAAAGGTCAACACTATTTTTACCCCTTGCAATTTCATACCCTGTCTACTTTCACTTCTCAAATTTATACCAAAAACTGTCAAAAACATGATGAGCTGCATTTTCAAATATCAACAACATGTCCAGAATACAGTTACAGCCAAAAAATAACAGGAAACTGCACTAAAAAAATGTTTTTAAAGAAAAAAAGATTAGCACTCTTTAATACAGAACTACTTTCGACTGCACCAGGCGAGCACATCCTGTTGATTTAGTGTAATTAGACCTATAAGGAATTATTTTGCGTCATGTTTTTTAATTGAACTGGTCGATTCAACCCAACAACTTAATAAAAGAAAATTTTGACTTGTTTCGCAATGCCGAATGACTTTGTCTTGAAATTAATGCGATTAACCTGCGCTTGACCATGCACTAAATCGAGTCGATTTTGTCGCGAAATTAAGAAATAATAAAAAAAAACAATATCTCAGCAACCGTTCAACATTTTCTCATCAAATCAACTCTGGTGGCTTTGTTTTGCATCCCTGAGTATGTATACCACACACTTTGCCATATATCTTTCACAAAAATTCCAAAAAAAAATAAAAATATCACATTTTTAGAGAAAATCAGAAAATTTGAGAAAAGTTGCCAAAAACACTCTTAAATAGTCTAAAAGTCTGAAAATGATTTGTTTTTCTCTGTTTCTCAGTTCAACTCACCTATTCGAACAAAATAAATGCCTAGAAAATCATTTTTTATGCAATTCTGAAAAATACATGATTTCTCCTTATAGGTTATAATAGCCTAAATGAGTCTCCATTGCCCTTCCATAGTAAAGTTAGAATGTTGACAACCTGTCAAAAACTCAAACCTCGTTAGAATGCTGGGAAACTTACTTTATCATGCAAATAAACATGTCTGCTATTAAACATCAACAAGGAAATAGGGGGTTTAATACCTTCTAAGAAACATTTCTTCAGTTGTATACTAACACCGGGTCAAAGGTCAACACTATTTTTACCCCTTGCAATTTCATACCCTGTCTACTTTCACTTCTCAAATTTATACCAAAAACTGTCAAAAACATGATGAGCTGCATTTTCAAATATCAACAACATGTCCAGAATACAGTTACAGCCAAAAAATAACAGGAAACTGCACTAAAAAAATGTTTTTAAAGAAAAAAAGATTAGCACTCTTTAATACAGAACTACTTTCGACTGCACCAGGCGAGCACATCCTGTTGATTTAGTGTAATTAGACCTACATGAATCCGGGTAAAGATTAAGTTTACATAAAAATATTTATTTACCAATAAATTTACATATACTTTCTGAAATCAACGGCAAAGGTTAAATCATCAAACAATGTTTTATGCTGACACATTTTAGAAATGGAAATTCTTTCTTACAGTTTTAAATAAATGTATTGTATGTTTCGTATAGAAGGTGAATTCTTCAGCTGTTTAACTACCGAATGTATCAATAACAAGGGTAGACAATAGCGGCAACCATAGCCGTTCAAATGATACGAAATATTTAAAAAATTAAGTAAAAGTTTATTTTAGAACAAAATAATGTTCTTACCTTTCGGCACTATATTTCAGATAACCTTCTAAATAATACGTGATACAACTTGAGACAACTACATGCTATTGCACATGTATATGGATTGTACATATCTGTTTGATAAAATATACATGTTAAACATGCCTCCGGATAAACCAAATAAATTTTACTCGTTTTTAACATTATTATTATATTTCCGTACAAACAGGCGGGTTCATCAGACTTTTCGTGAAGGTTTAGTGTTCTGACTTAAAAATAAGAAATACGACATAACATTAAAGGTGATCATTTATTGAATAAACTCCAGAGGAGTACGTTGATGTTCATTCATCACACTTAACATTGATAGACTATTTCCGGATATAGTATATTCACCCTGACACGAGTTTAATAGCAGGCGTTGGTCACATGTGACAGGTCTCAAATTTAAGCTGTTTACTAGCATTTTGCCAGTCATTTCTTCAAAATGCCAGTAAACTGTTGAAGCACTGGCAATAGTATGCAAGTGTTTAACAGCCTTCTAGTTTAGAATATTGCTAAAAAGTAAAACTTTTCAGGCATAATATAGTTTATAGTCATACATGATAAGAAAAAGAGCTATTGTTTATTGTTTGCTAGAGTTAGCTATAATTTGCCAGTTCAGTTTTAATCAACTGGCAATATGATGCCAGTTGGAAAAAATGCTAAATTCGAGCACTGTGTGACACTTATTTCGATCTTTACTGTTATATCTTTTCTACGAAAGCCCATTTGGCTAATTTTATTTCAATTCGAAGTTTGACTTCTGAATGCTTAATTCCGAAAGTAATGTAATGTAATGCAACTTAACACAACATAACATTACATTAAATAACATAACAATTATATAATATATAATATATAATATATTAAATATAATATAATGTAATGTAATCTAGTAATGTAATGTAATGTAATGTAATGTAACGTAATAATATAATATGATATAATATAATATAATATAATATAATATAATATAATATAATATAATATATTATAATATAATATAATATAATTATAATTAATTTGGGGTAACTAAAGTGGCTTGGCTATACCGTACTACAGCTACCGGATATTGGAATTTAGAGTACGGTCACTATGACGTCACAGTGTTACTAAGTACATAACAGTTAGATTCAGAAGTAAAACATTCTTGGCATTTGAACATTTGAACCCTTCAGTGTCTGGGTTTGAGTATGTATGGGGTTTAGTGTTGCAGCATTTCCGGAGAGAGGAAGGGGGAAATAAGGTGATCCAACATAAATCCGCAAACATACTGACCAACCTCGTATTGCGGACATCCTAGTTAAAACCTGAATCAATGCTCTGTATATAATCTTCTTAATTTTCTTTTTTTGAGTAAAGGTCCGATTAATTAATTAATCATACACATTTAAAGGAGTTCACGAAAATCTCTTACATGGCTGCGTCCTCGTAATGTCTCATAACAGAATAGTGAAGTGGAGTATGTGTTCTCCAATTTCATTAAAATCAGACCCTTTATCACGCTACGATACTCTACACTTCTAGGGATCTGACAACACAACTTACGATTAGCCAATCAGATTTCAGCCTACGAAATCGCACGGTATAGACTGCTTCACTGCGCATGTCGAGTTTCAGTCAAACGCTGTGAAGCAGTCTATGCTCGGTATTGAGAAGGACAATGTCCGTAACTTTTAGCTTAGAAAACACAAATAATTGCGTTGACAAACATAACACACCAACCATTATTGAATATTTCCTGAATAAAACCAAGATTGTTTGACGAAATTCAATAGCGGTAAAAAAGTACCGCTTCGTGGGGTTGAACTGATTTAGTGCCAATATATAATCGCAAAAGGGTTGGGCTAAAAGTTCTAACAACATTAGTTAATGCACTTCACGACAAAATAGTATACACACAAAGTTAGACAATTACGTAGGTAAATATACATAACTTGCACATAGTATCATGATTAGGGAAAAGGTAGTGAGAAAGAAAAACTAGGAACTAGTGAAAAATAAAATGAAAAAAAGAAGAAGTATAGAGATTGTGTCAAGTTCGAAAGAAGAGAATCAGTCAGCATGAGTTGCAAAAGTAAATATAAATCTAGGCAAACCTCTGTGTTTCTCTTACGAACATTTGCACTGCTTCGAAGAAAATTTGTTTATCTTCATCCGACAAGTGTTCGCGACCAAAAAGTATTGTATTTAAATTTAATAGATGAAATGTACGAGTTGACTGAAACAAACGAAGCCGTTGTGTACGAAATAAGTTACAGTTGAATAAAAAGTGTTCAACCTCTTCTGGGGTTGAACTCATAACCCAAACTAAAATTACACTCACGGGTAATAACAATAGAAAGTCACAATAGCCGACTTTGCTACCGACTGAGCTAAACGGTCCAGAAACAGTAGGTAAGACATACCATACAGAAAACCTAACGTCGCAATAAACTCCTATTATTGATGTAAAACACGCCATTTAGTGCATTTCGTTGAATTTATCGTTCAATCCACAGCAATAACACATGGCGACTTTATATTTTTTCGGATATATGTTTTTTATGTGGATTTTCGTTTGTTCAGATCACTAGAACATCATCTGAAGTGCATATGAAACGCGCGATTTCATTGGTTGAATTTAGTTGATCTTCTCATGAATATTGATTAGCTGAAAGGTCGATCTGACATGACCTCCAAGGCAGTTTTGTCAGATCATATAGCTGAAAGTCTCAAAGCGTAATAAGGATTTGATTTTAATGAGATTGTGTGTTCTCTATATTAAGAGAGGTGGGGGGTTAATTTGTTTGTTTGTTTGTATGGTGTTTTACGTCATTTTCAACACATGTTAGTTATATATGACGGTCGATATTTTGTTTGTAATGGAGACAGACCATCCACTTTTCCTGGATAGAACCAGTACTTTACACCGCCAGCCGCCATCCATAAGAATCGACAATTGATCACGTACAAGTCCCAGTTGGATTAGAACCTCCAGCGGTGAGAGCCGAAAAGGATTGCAACGTAATGTCGTTAACTCCTCGGCCACGGAGGCCTTACGTGGGGGTGTCTGGTTAACGTAATGACACTTTAATATGAAAAAAATGAACGGCTTAAACAAGGATTTATCTAGTTGGAGTATTAAACTTTAAATTTCAAACTTTAAGGTTGAAGATACTGCATTATCTTCTTCTTCTGCTTCCAAACAACCGAAATAATATAGGCGTAACCTTAATAGAATGAAGCCATCTTCCAATAAGACGCAGCTCTTAAAGATATGTATACGATTATTCCAAAAATATAAATACAAATGTCATTGATTTTAAAGTAATACACCGAACAGGGTTAACATTTTAAAAATATGTCTAATTTAAAACAGTTCTAACGCATCAAAAACAGACCAATAATAAATGAATATTTGAAAATACACAGGAAGTTATGGTACTTATACACTGGATGAACTTATCAGTACCCCGATTTTAAATGATAATAAACAGAGTATGAAATGGGAAATTTGGAAATGCCGAACACGATAAATATAAAGATATCACAGTGACTGTCTCGGTTTGATTGATTGCATGAACGGTAGTGAAACATGCTTGTTGCCGTTCCCGCCGTCTAGCCCCGGATTGAACTCCATATCAAAATGTCAATAGTACGAACATTTTAGCCATCCCGAAGATGGTATGCATATGACGGAGAACACGGAACCTTCAATAGGGTATTTTCATACCATTTTATGACCAGTGGTGTATGGTCCCAGTTTCTAACAAAATGCTTTATCCTAAGCGAGAAAACAATGGGCGAAATAAACAAAATGAAATTAAGTTTGGAGCGGAGATTATGAAGCCTGCGTATCACAGTTAATAGTCAAAAGACTAAATTAAAAGGCAGGCAACATATCCTAAAGGTGAATAAACAATACTCAGAGCTTTAAATACCAGAGTAGTGGAACCATTTATTCGAAATTAAAGTAAGAAAACAAAGTATTTGAGAATGTATTACCAATATCTGTATATAAATACCGGGCTCAGCGATCTCCAAATATCGGAATGAATAATAGTTTTCTGACATTTATAAAGACATATATTTTACGTCCTAATTTGCTCATCACGTTCTTTAAAGCGTTGACAGAATGTAATCCGAATATCGAATTGATTACTTATGTTCAATTTCAATTGATTACTCTTTTTTAAGTTAAATTGATGATGTTGTTGTTGTATGTTGTTTTACGTCATTTTAAAAACATGTAAGGTTATATATGACGGTCGATTTTTTGTGTGGAGACAGACCACCCACTTTTCCTGGGTAGAACCAGTACTGTACACCTCCCGCCGTCCGTAAGAATCGACACTCCTCTCTTACAAGTCGAGCTCCCAGTGAGATTCGTTATATTGATAGGTTGTCATACGCATTTTTTAAATTTCATGTAGAAGATATGAAATAAAATGTAGCCGGGGGAACTATAAGTATCATCAATTAATTTCAGTCTTTAAATTAAAAATAAAAATAGTTTAAATTACTCGATGTCTACACTTTAAAAGCTTAATTAATGTTTTCATTGCTTTTCACAATTTGTATTCTTTATAGCTGAAGTAGGGGAAATATATCATCAGTTCAGTTTATTAGTTCAATGGCAAAAAAAACAACTACATTATTAGGTTCATTTAAAAATACCGCAAAACGGTCGTGTCCTCAATTATGGCATACCACTGGGGTTTTTTTTGTTGTTGTTTTTACATTTTACACTTTTATGTATTCTTTTGTAATTAACATTTGTTCGACATCATAACAATAGTAGTAGTAAAATGATAGCAATGAAGACGTTTCCAATGGTGTGCACGAGACAATTCGATCAAGAGAACTCATTCCAAGCTTCATTATAATGGTTCAGACGTCATTATAAACGTCAGATGCAAAAGCATATATAACATCGAACAGGAAAGGTAGCATTCAAGGACCACAGTCAACCACAAACACGCACAGAAACAAACAATGATTACACAGATGAATAAAATGCAATATATGACATCGCAAACATAAACGGGTTGACAATAGGGCAGGCGCCTTGGAACGGTCAGTGGCAAAAAAAAAGCCGTTGGGGTTTAAATCAGGTTCTAGGGTGCACCAAACCAAACCATACCAAACCAGAGCAACAAGATAACAAACCGTTAAGGTTACGACAAGGCAAGATTTAAGACAAACATCAAACGCTACCGTCCTATGATGATTTAGGTAGACGTCATCATAGGGTCCACAATCTGCCCGGTCATCGTACAGTTAAAGAGGAAAGCATAGTGGCAAACTGTAAACGAGTCAACAACTAACCCTGCAGTGCGTTGAAAAATGACAGAATCATAACCTCTTTTGATAAACTTCTTAACACGTTTAATAAATATTGTACGAAAGTGATTATTGTATTAGTTTAAATTACTCAGTGTCTACATTTTAATCCCTTAATAATTGTTTACATTGCTTTTCAGAAAGTGTACCCTGTATAATTAAAGTAGGGGAAATATGTAATCAGTTTATTGTTAAATGGCACAAACTAAATTATGTAAATTTAACAGGTACTGCAAAAACGGCCACGTCATCAATGATGCAAAAACGGCCACGTCATCAATGATGGCATGCTTTTGCATTTATTTACACTGTTATGTATTCATTTGTAAATCACATAAAATAGTAAAATGATGGCATTGAACACTTTGTCAATGGTATACAAGAGCAAACTCGATCGTGAGTATTCATTCCAAACCTCATGCCAAAATTCTAATAACCACAATTAACGTACGTTTTTATAAAAGCATAAATGCCGTTTTACAAAATGTTTCAATTAATGATAAACATTTCAGTCAAAAATATGGTGTTAAAACCGTGATGAACGTGCTTAGAATTTATATTAACCATAAATTTTGTATGGAATTGGGCGCAACATTTTGTGGTCCCGCCTTAATTCCATTAATCGATGGGAAAGCTTATATTAGCAGGATTTTATAAGGGATATTTTGACAATAAAACACGTTTAAAAATATTCTTTACTGAATAAATGCGATAACCTGTTTAAAATTACCTTTTAAATGTTTTAATTTTTCAATATGCAACTTTTTAAGCCGAAATTAAGGTTTTATTTCATATCCCATCGAACCCCATTTTCGCTTCTTGGAGAAGGGGTTGGATGGGGTAGGAAAGTTAATACTCGGACCACGTAATGCTTAATAACGTCACAAACTGTGTAAACCTCTCAATACGATGTCGGACATAATAAATCTATACTTTTGTATATATACCGTGTAAATGTTTGTCCGAAATCATTGACCGTTTGAGTTTATCTTTTAGAATATACCATATCTAAAATAGAGCCCTATTTCCTTATATAATGGCGTCATGTTTTAGGTGCAGTCACTATGCTTAGGTCATTTAGAAAAGAAAATGTTGTTTATTTTGTCAATTTTAAGTTGGAAATGAAAAGGAAACACCTTGACAACCTTGATGTAGCCTTTTAAGTCTTCTGTTTCAAATTCATTATCACGTAAAAGCGCAATCTTACTTACTTTTAAACGGAAATTATCCATATGGTTATAAACAGTGTTAAAACAGATATTGCAACATTTAAAAGAACACTAGTTCAATTGCTTTTTTGAATTTTGTTCGATACCGAATTACTGTTTTAAAAATATTAATCTTATATATAGTTGAGTTTTACACTACTATCTCGCGCATAATGCTAAACGGTAAAATCTAACAAAAAATTAAAACAATAAATAAATAAATAAAACAAGGACGTTATCTTCACAGCTGATCCACGTGACAATCGATTATAAAAACAAACATTTGAACTTTCTTATTGCAACCGTATATAGAACACATCTATACTTTATCTTTTTCAAAATAGACATAAATGTCAACATTGCTATATGTTAATATATTGATAATAAAACTGTCGATTATTATAATCATGATTGTTTCTCTCCAATAAATGCCACTGCATCATATTTTTTATATTTATAAGTTAGGCATTTATTACTTATATCTTAACATCATTTTATTTAATGCAATTATTTTTTTTCGAACCACTTGGTTTGTCAACATTGTAAAGACAAGCTGATAAACCCTTGGCATATAATGAAACTTTATTTATCAAAATTGTAAAACCAAGCTGATACACCCTTCGCATACGACAGGTTTGATAGTTCAGTCACCTAGTATACATGTCCATATCATTTAGTTCAAAATGAAACCACTTGCATATAGATACTCCTAAGGTATGTTTTTTCTGTTTCCCAATGAACAGAATACTTATGTGTGAAAAATGCAATTTACAGCCAAAGAACATTATATGTATACATATGCTTTTATTGATAACGTATGCCTATTAATACTGCCTTGTGTTAAAGAATGTAATCTGACGGGGTTGTCTTTATTTACACTGTCCCGTTTATGTGGATGACAACTGGGTAAGAGTGAGGTTTGGTGCACCTTGAAACTTGTTTAAACCCTACCGCCCTTTTTTGCCACTGATCGTTCCAAGGCGGTAGCCTTATTGTAAACTTATGTTTGTGATGTCATATCTTACCTTTTATTCACCTTTGTAATTATTGTTTGTTTCTGTACATGATTTTGATTGACTGTGGTCCTTGAAGGCTAAATTTCCTGTTCAACTTTTATGTCTACTTTTAAAAGACTACTCTAGACGAGTCTTATTTAAATTCAAGGATAAATTATTGGTAGCTGAATTTTAATTTAAAGGGTAGGATTGCAAGTATTTTCTCGTTTTTGGGACCGTTTTTCCTTTTCTCTATTGATATCAAGTTAACTTAAACCTGAAACATCCGAAGACATCTTATATCGACGTTCTGTCATATCTGTCAAAGAAAGAGATATCAAGGTGTTTTTTTTAAGATAAATGGTTTTCTGTCAAATATACATATATAGGAGCGACAGCAGAATTAATAGTACATTTGTATAACAATATATTTAAAGAAAAGTTTTGTTACGAAGTTCTAAGATCATTTTCAATTATTTTCAACTCATATCGTTGATTATATAACGGATTTAATCCAAAACAATATGTTATACATTATCTCACTGTAACATATGATACTGTTGCAAAAACACACATCTTATTGCCAGAAATCTATAAGTACGTAAGAACAACGGTAATAACTATTTATTTTTTAGAATATATGTGTTATAATAAATCAGAAAAAAATATGCATTTTCTATATGAAGGTCAATTTTTGCAAGTTACTTGTAAATTTAAATAGGTATATGTACACATTAAACGGAAGAGATACGTGTTAATTTAAACGGAAGTTGTTACCTTTTACGTTGAAATCGTTACCTTTAACTTTTAAGTACAAGTATAAACTTAAATGAACTGACTGACTGAGGTCGATGGTCGATAAACGTATGGCCATTGGTACATTGTTCCAAATGTGAAAACGTAATCAACTGAATATAATTTTAAAATAGATTGTTCTTGGGTTCAAAATCAGTTCAGTTTCAAGTTTCATTGCTAAAAACACTTTAAAGTTTTGATATATAAATTGGAGTGCTGCGATGATTTATCAATTGTAATCCCAAAAACAGCTGCATAACATTTAAATCTGACTTGAGGAAGTCCATTTGAGTTCACGGAAAAGCTCAGATGTAGACGTTTTAGAAGCTTTGTTAAGAAATTTTCTAGCTGTTTGATTTTGTATTTTAACAATTTTATTTATATGTGTATTGTTTCGTTTTACAAAACCAGTCGGCCATGATAAATACGTCATTAGCGCCTGTCAGAGAATCACAACGTTTCCCTGTTTGGCTGATTCGTGAGAATGACACATTTTTTGCGTTTTAAACACGTAAAATTTACATTCGTTACATCCGTTTCAGTCATGTACATGTGGAGGCCACGAAACCCCGATCTATACCAACTAGACGCCTTTCAGCTCAAGCATTACAAGTAAAGTTAGTAGGATTATTTTGTTTTCGACGAAATCAGATAATTTCAGTTCGCTTGGTAAGGACGATTCTTTTATAAAATCGTGCACATTATTACAGAAAGCTTGATTGATTGGATCAGGGCTTTATATGACAGGGCTTTATATGACATATAAAGCCCTGATTGGATACAATGGACTCTTTGACAAATATATGCATGTGTTAAACAACATAACGGCATATATATGCGTATATATGCGTAAACAAGTATTCTGCTCTCATTTATTTGTCAATTTCATGCATTTCTCTGCCGCTTTAGTATTAACAATTACAAGACCATTCGTGTGTAATGAGAGTGACAACGATTCCGAATGTGTTGCTGTTGGCTTCTTCAGTTACGCATACGGATTCCAGCATATCCGTTTAATTGACCTATAGTCTAAACGAAACGTATGACTTCTATATCTCCCTTAAATAACAAATAAATCTCCGAAAATGTCGAATAGTGTTCTTTATTGAGTCAAAGACTGCCACTGTGAGCACTTGAAGTTTCAAAGCAAAACGATTTCATTCTGGAGAACTCGGAAGTCAAAATTGTTAAACAGTAGGGAGCACAAATATATTCACAATGTTTCCCTAATAATGTTAAATGACTTAGGCCCTTGGCCAAACAAAATCAACTGGGCTGCTCTCGTTAGACGTACAATGTGCAATTTTGGTTTTTGAATGCATGGTTGACAAGCAATAAGTGCGTTGTAATACTAAAGTGAAGTATCCCTTTTAAAATCGAAACAGTGACAAATTTGGCTAGATTTTGAATGGGTTTAACGGCCCTCTACCTACACTTTTGATCATATGGAGCAGTCTCGATAAACGGAGCTCCCTTGTTTACTGTCATTTTTTTTGTCATGACCCGATTGAGAATCGAATCCCGCGACCCCTCGAGCGGTCACGAGTACAGCCAAAGTTTCTTTTTAAGACTGTGTCTGGGCAGCGCCTTGCATATCAAATTAATTACATGTATAACATTAACTACATGCATAACATTAACTACATGTATAACACGAACTACATGTATAACATTAACTACGTGTATGACATTAACTACATGTATAACATGAACTGCGTGCATAACATTAACTACATGTATAACATGAACTACGTGTATGACATTAACTACATGTATAACATGAACTACATGTATAACATTAACTACGTGTATGACATTAACTGCATGCATAACATTAACTACATGTATAACATGAACTGCGTGTATGACATTAACTACATGTATGACATTAACTGCACGTATGACATTAACTGCACGTATGACATTAACTACACGTATGACAATAACTACACGTATGACAATAACTACACGTATGACTATAACTACACGTATGACAATAACTACACGTATGACAATAACTACACGTATGACTATAACTACACGTATGACAATAACTACACGTATGACTATAACTACACGTATGACAATAACTACACGTATGACTATAACTACACGTATGACTATAACTACACGTATGACTATAACTACACGTATGACATTATAACTACACGTATGACATTTTAACTACACGTATGACATTAACTACACATACGACATTAACTACACGTATAACATTAACTACACGTAGATTGAAATTTTAAATAACCTACTGACGTGAATCTAAACAACTCCGGCGTCGTAAAACATTGACGCTAATCTGTCACACTGTCAAGAAAAATCAGTGACAATCAAATAGAGATTGTCTCCTTATGTTTACTATGTTCTTAATGAACTCATTTGGAATACATGTACTGACCAGTACATTTATAACGAATTATGAACGTAAACATAAAATATGTATATCATTTAAAGTTTACTTATATGCTTACAACAAAATCTGTTGACAGTAGATCAACGCAAATCGACGCAAATTTGTTACTGTGTTTTCGTTCAGAATCACTTCCTCGTTTGAAGTTTTTCCCTTAGGGTGTTTACGGAAGTTCGTAAACTCGACGGTAAAAAGGGAACTGCATGTACAACATTCCAGTCAGTTTTGACGGGGTTATTGCTTCTTCTTTTCTCGAAAAGTATACTGCTCTATGAAACACCGTCAAAACACATATCATGTTTAAATCTATCGGTTAAACATAGGAGACGATTGAAATCATATCATGTTTTATTTAAAGATTTCAGCGCTTCCGTGGTCGAGGGGTTAACGACGTTGCGTTGTAAACATTCTCGCCTTTCACCGCTGCGAGTTCTAAAGTGAGAACGTGTCGAATCTTACGGATGGTTGGAGCGATACAAAACTGGGTTTACCCCAAAATAAGTGCGTGGCCGGCCTCCACCACAAACAATCGACAATATAACATAGCCTAAAATGTGCTGAAAAATGATGTTAAACACCAAACACACAAAGATTTCAAAGGAAATGCAATATTACGATTCATATCAAGCACAGATGGCCTCTGTGGCATTCAGTTACGACTATATAATAGTACCGCATAAATAGAATAGCTGCATGCCGCTAACTAGAATAAATCAATTTATCATGCATATATGCACTTTTCTGCCTAATAAAGGGTGACCTAATAAATTTTGCTTTATTAGGCACTGACAATAAAGCTAGTCTATTCTATTCTATTCTGTTCATTCAACAGATTAGGTCTATAATGGGGCAATGAAAAAGCCGGAATTCCTGGCGTATCCCACAATTCATAGCGCGTTAGCGTTCTTAGTTTCAGTAATGGCGGCGGTTTGTTTACCGATTGATCCTGATGTAACTGGGTTTTAGGTGGTTTATCATTCCTTTATTGAACTTTAAATATAATTTTATTCTTAGAAATAGAAAAACGACATAAATGATTGTTCAAACGGACACGTAAAAGCGTTAATTCATGAATTTCATTTTTCCAAATCGGGCATGCCAGGGCACATGCACATGACCTGTTCACTCGAGTCACTGTAACCTCGAAGTGTCCATCTCTCGTATTTGATACATGCAGAGAGATATAACGTACTCCCTGATACATGGTAGTATTTCTTTCGTTTGTGTTGAGGGTCGGGGAAGTTGGCGAGTTTGGAAGGGGCGTGGAGTAAATGGAAAACATTTCTATTGATATAATTTGAGCTGTTTATAACACAGGAACTGGTCACTTATAATGTTTTATATAATATTAATTATATAATAATAGAGGGCAAAAATTAAAAGTGACCAGTTCGTGTGGTTCATAACATTAAACATAGGAGTACGATTGGGATATTGGGGGTGTACATTAAAGCACCATAGCATAGGGATCTGTTTGCCAGTTTCGCATTATTTTGTAGATGCAATTTTACTATACATGTATCCTTCCTCTGTCTTTTGGGCGGCGCTAAATAAACTATAATAGGGTGGTGATATTGGGTTCCTGGCGGTCCAGTTGGCAGATAACTCACCCAGTAAGCTAGGGATGGGGGGATTCTGGGTTCGAGTCTCGTACATGCCTCACTTGGTCTCAATCTGTTGAAGAGCTATTGAAAAAATCCAATTTGATAACAAGGATCGTCAACTGGCCCGTAGCTAACCGAGACAAATCTCTTATTTCGGGTGTCCGGTGGCATTAACCTCCATCACCGCCCATTCAACCGAGGCAACTGCCTTGGTGTGCCTCAGGGTAGCTACGTGCCTGCTCAGTCAAAGTGATAGTTATGTTTAAACTTATTTAGTTTACATTGATAGTCGGAATGTAACAAAAGCTCTAAACTTTAATCACTCTCAATGTCTTCCTGGGTAGAACCAGCACTCACCAACTGAGCAAATGCAGATAAAGTGGCTTACTCATGGACACAACACATATGGTCATGGCGGAGATTAAACGACTTTTTGATCCTGTGTCCAATCTTCTACCACTAGACCACAGTGCTCCACTGTTTGTTTGATGTTTCAAGAAGAGAATGTGATGCTCTCCTATGTTTAGTTACCATGGTTGTTTTTGACTGATATGTACACATTCTGTCAGGCATTTACAACATACATAGGATGGTGACACAAGCAACAATTCAAAGATTAATGGACCACAGAGATGTTAAAGTAGCTGTCCTGCCAACAACAGTCAAATGTACAATATATGTACACCGTTTCTAAACCTATTGATGACCAGGTATATATATATAATAACTTACATATTTTGAGAATCCAAACTCTATAGACACAATGTAAACGGCGAAAGAACCCATACTTTTTGCCACTGGGAATGCCAGGTACAGAAAGTGATATCGTTATTCGGTACCACATATATATAACTTTAGAAAAACAACACTGTATATGCTAGTAGGTTTAAAGTCAACATGAAACTGGTTTGATAACTTGAGATGCTAATTTCAATGCCTGAATAAAACTTCTCGAAATTACATGTTTAGACAAGCTTAACATTTAACCCGCTACATATATATAATGGACTGTTCGTTCTTTGAATTAAGACCATTCCATTTATGTGCGAATTACTCGCAGGCTGATCTGGGTTTACAATGAACCCAAAGGTTATTATAATCGTGCTTAGTGGGTTAAGGGTTAAGTGAAATTTACATAGCGGTAGTTTTTGTTATTTTTAGCTCGACTATTCGAAGATGTAATCACCCCGGGGTCGGCGTCCCACATCAAGGTTTGCGTGTAAGCTGTGTTTACAAGTCTATATCTCTTACATTTCTTATCCTACCACAACCAAATTTGTTCATGGGCTTCCTTGTAGCATTATCTTAAGGGCTGCATAAGCAATTTTGGTTCCTGTAACCCATGGGCTCCCATGGAACGCAAATTCTTACTATAGCTTCTTACACATATATGTTGCACTCACCACCCTCACTTCCCCCACCATCCACCCCCGCCTCTCTCCCACCCCCACCCCGCACCCCACTCAAAACTCTTTTTTTTTTACATATTTCTGTGTAGTTTTGGTCAATTCTTACACATAGTTATGTTGTGCTCCCAACCCCACCCCACATTGTTGTAGCCTTGTTTTCTGATCGTATATACTAGCTATAAATTTATTATTCTCCGAAAAATCGAATAGTCGAGCGGCGCTGTTCTCCGACAGCTCTTGTTTTATTCTTCTTATTTCTAGCCGAAATATCCCTATTTTTTAAAACAATCTCTCTACTTGGTCTGTAAGATTTGGAATGGTGTGTGAAAGCGGATAACCACTGATTTGGTTATCAAAGGCAAGATAAAAGTGTAAATGCAATATAATTGAATTTTTTTTTTTTAATATGTAAATGTATTTCATGTTACTTTAGGTTATGAAAACAACATCGGTGCCAAGAGACGGTGAACCAGATACTCTATTACTTCAAAATAATGTGGATGTTACAAGTAACATGGACAACTGCAAAGAGAACGTGCCTTGACAGAAAATGCAACTGGATAAGCTTTAAGGTACAGAATGTATTTGTATGAGCTTCAATGTAGTTACACTCCAATGATTAAAATATAAGATATTTGCACGTTTATGGCAAGCCAATTGTCCAATAATTACGTGAACCCTTTTTCGAACGTAAAAGCATGTTAACCTATACTTTCGAGCGAAAACATAGGATAACGTCCGTAAACCATAGTTCACGCTCGTAAACATAGGTTCACGTTCGTAAAACCGGGTTTATCGACTTATAACTATGCTTTTGGACCGGTATCTGCGAGCATTGCCAATCACGACCGTGAACCATAGTTTACGAACGTGAACTATAGTTTACGAGCGTGAACCATAGTTTACGAGCGTGAACCATAGTTTACGAACGTGAACCATAGTTTACGAACGTGAACCTATGTTTACGACCGTGAACTTGGGTGTACGAGCGTGAACCATAGTTTACGAACGTGAACGTAGGTTTACGTTCGATAAACTAGGTTTCTCG